>APFE030144105.1:0-19869 GCA_000404065.3 Pinus taeda | reverse complement strand
GATCGTTTACATGTTCTATTTGCACTTTAATTTATGTACATGTGATTGCTAATCTGTGGAATATAATAAGAAAAAGAAGTAAACTGTTATAAGCATAGAACATACCATAACTTAACAACCTTGGATATTCCCCTCTTAAAGGGATATCCTTGAGTGACACAATGGGAATCACTATTTCCCACTGATTTCATTGGTCCCCTTGACATTTGACACCAACACAAGTTTTTATGTCAAGGTGGTGTCGTACTTAACTACCGTTGCAGTTATTTCATTTACTCAAAGAACCCCACATCACTAAGCACCTCATTCAACAATGCTTAAATCATGATATAGGGGAGGTACTCGAAGTCAAAGACAACACCTCACTTAGTAGTGCTTCACCTCTGTTATGAATAGGGGAACCAAATTTAGTCTATCTAATAAAGAATCTTCCTTGATGGCTTCAATAGTTATCATCATTAGCCATCAACACTTCAACCACCATAACATTGATTGGACAAGACCATTCCTTGTCCGATCATAATAATTTAAGGTTATTCATCATATCAAGCATGGGACATGCCCACCTCATATAGACACATTTTTTACTCTTTAGGTTTTCACGAGAGCATGGTTATCATTTATACTCAGTCAAGGGGTTTCTCTACTCATCTCCATAACAAGATATCCTCTCTCTCCAAAAGTTGATCAGACTCTCCATCAGAAAAGAAAACATGATGTATTTCGACTATATGTTTTCTCCTAACCTCATACATCAGGGGGCAACTGTTAACACCAGAAAATCATACACATGTTTTCACAATCTAGAAGACGCTAAAAGGCATCCAACAAAATACACATGTGAAGATTTTATAGCTAAATACATCATGGAGTTTAAAAAAGAAATCTCCAAAGGTCCAAAGTTTACAAATATAAAAAGCTAATGTCGCCGCAACTATTTCGTCAATAGCCATGCGTGCGTGGAATATCCTTCAAAAGTTGCGTGGTCTAAGAAATGGACAACTCAGCGATTTGGGACCACTCCACACACTTGGATCCGATTGTCAGTCCAAGACAACTGAATTTGAGTCGCCTTGAAGATATGCAACCCTCAATGGAATCATCTTGTCCTACTCATGTTTCATTATCATGCATGACCAAGAGGGGGGATATGAATTCAAAATTTCTATATAAACAGGCCATGAGAGAGCCAAAATATGAGACATTGTTATGCTAGCCAATTTGATATAAGAGAAAAGCACCATTCCATTATTGAAGCCAAAGAAGGGAAGAGCACTAGCATGCTGGCCATATTGCTTCTAAGCAATCCATCATCCTAGTGAGAAAAGAGGAATCCACCATTGGAGAGTCTTCATACTTCTTTGAGAGAGAGGATAAAATTAGAAAGAGATTGCGGAAAAGAAACCCCCTTGCTGAGGATTTTTTTTAGCACCATAGCTCAAAGAATTCTCTTCAAGTGTTTAAGATTCATCTATTGTATTCAACCTCTACTACTAGGAGTCAATGAAGGGAGTTTTTTCCATTATTTTGTTGACTTTTTTTCTCCATTGAGCATTGTTTGTGTATTTACCTATTTGTTTAGTTTATGTTTATGTATGCATTGTTTCCACTACTTACAATTTTGTCCTTATTTAAGTTTATCCATTAACAATGCCAATTTTGTATGTGATCCTTTGTAGGGAAAAATCAACTGTTAAGGAGGTGTCTTTTTGTACACCATTTCCACAAAAACACTACCACACCTAGTTCTCTTGAGTTTCTTAGCCAAGACAATCTGTGATGTTCAACACAAGGAATTTTTGGGTGGGAATTCCACTCTCATTTCAGAGAACATCTAGTCTCCCTAGTGAGGAAAATCTGGGGAGCTTAATTCAAAGTTTCCATTGAGCATATTTGTAAGTTGGTTTAGTTGGTGCATGTTCCTTCTAGGGCACCAAAGTGGCTCAAATTTCTTGTGAGGAGATTAGTTACGAAGGAGCATAACACTGAAAGGCTTACAAGTGTTTCCTATTATTTTATCGAGAGATTTTGTGGTGATTATCAGGGTTGATTTTGAGGGAATCCTTGAGGATGAAACTCTACATTCCTAGAGGTGCATAGGGGTCTTTAGACAATCCTGCACATGAGCTATATTTAAATTTGAAAGAGGTTCGATTTTGGTTGAAGGAGAGTGTCAAGTTTCCTTACTAGAATGCACATGGACCAGTTTCCCTATTTTCTTGAATTTGTTTGTTGAAACAAGGGACAAGTTACTCTTTTGATGGGTTGTGTGTGCCTTCATTATTGCTAGTTGTGACTAGTGAATACAAGGAGGGCATGTTTCCAAGTCTCTTGTGAGTCATGGCCTTTCTCTAAGATATTATTTTGCTAATTTGTTGGATGAGTCATCTCTGCAGTCAAATCTCATAAGCAATGGGTGTGGAGGGCATGTATCTATGCTCTAGTGTTGGGTAAGGTTGTTGGTCTATTTATGGACATATTACTCAAGTCAAGATTGGTTGCAACCATTTTGGGACCACATCCCTAAGTTAATACAACTGGAATTATTCCATACTTATGATTGAAATATTGAAGGTTCCTATGCTAAAATAAAGCCAGGTTCCTCCTCTCTTGTATGCACTATGTTTCCTTAATTTGAATCAAATAAAGGAGTTGTTTCTTGCTTCTATTCATTGTTATGTGAGCTTCTCTCTCTCTCTCTCTCTCTCTCTCTCTCTCTCTCTCTCTCTATATATATATATATATATATATATATATATATAAGTTGAATGAAAATCAGTCCAAGGTGATTTGGGGTTTCAATTTGGGTATGAGTTAAGTATTGTATATGTCTATTTGAAAGGCAATCATAAGAAGCCATCTACAATGCTTGCAATCAAACTATTTGTTGAAATACTTCAATGAATGAGAGTATGTAAAATCAATTTTTTTTGTGGATTTTTCAAGAGGTTTTAGAAGGGAGCACTACAATATAATAAGAGTTAGAGGTGTTTCTCAAAATATTTGTTGGATTTATCAGTTAAGGGTTTCCATGATAAATATTTAAGTATTGTGTGTGATTTTTGTTATTTAATTTTATATTTTATAAAAAAATTGTGTTTGCATTGCTTTATTGCAAAGGTATAAAACATACAGATTGTTGTTTATTCCCTTTTCTCTTGATGTAATGCTAACATTGATATTATTTTCTTTCTTGAGAGAAATCTTCATAATGAGGGTATTGATATGGTTCTACCTTAGAGAGACAATGACATTCTTTAAATTTAATGATTGAACTTTGATTACTCTATAACTTGAGATAATACTATCATATTTGAGATGTACATACACAAGCTAGAGCTCAAATTCTTCAAGTATTTGCTAGCTAGTGACCTTCTTGAATCTTCTCTTCCCTCTCATTTTGAGTCTACAATGTGATCTTTTCCATTAGATGCTTTTGTCTTTTAGTTTCTAGGTTGCATTTTGATTTTAGTTCATTATTATTTATGGCTTCTTCAATCTTCTTGTATATTTAATCTTCAAGTTTTTTGGTAGGATTCCCTTTAACTTTTCTAGTAATACCTTCATCCTTATTCTTTGATTTATATTTTTGTAGATACATTATTAATGAGGCCTTTATTATTATGACCCAACCTTTTGAATTCTACATATTTCTTTTTCAAATATTCCCTTGACTCATCATTTACCCACTTTTCTTAGCTACTCTTCTCTTGTTTTCACTTATGAACCCCCTCAATGAACCTTTTATTTAGGATGTGTATCTAAATAACTCATCACCTTTCTTCTTGATCTATTCTCTTACTTCTTTTAATTTATATTGAATTTATGTACTACATTTATTTTGTTGGGTATGGAGCCTAATTATCTTCTTCATTGTTTAGAGATTTTTGTTTCAACCGTGGTTGGATCCCAGTCCATGTTAAGGGGGTGTGGGAGGGCTTCCACTCCCCCCCGACACCCACTATTTCCTCTCGGAGGGGGTTGGTGGCAACGACCTAGCCCTGCCCTAGCGAGGTTTTGGGGTCAATGCCCCCAAAGAAAAAAATTAAAGAAAATTTTCCTTGTAAAATGTTATAATTTCATAGTCAACCGGGGCCATTCATTAGGCGAAATATCTAACGTTATAAGTTATGTTAATTTACGGATTTTTTCCCTAAAAGGCAACCCTTAGTTTATACAAGGGACTTGTATTTACAACTGTGCATTATTCTGTGTGAGAAGAAGAGAGGAGACTACGTGAGAGTGAAGAAGAGGTTACAAAATTTTTTCTATAGGTTGTATCCCTTCATTTTGTTGGATAATATAAAAGGAAGGACTGGTTGTTTCTCAATGGACGTAGCCCAAATTGGGTGAACCATGTATATATGTGTCTCTCTTATTTATGATTTTCTGTGTTTGTTTTTTTGCAATATTTTATGTGTTCCATTACTCTTTATTTAATTTCTAACACATTTTTGTCCCTAATCCATTTATTTCAGAGAAATTCTCTTCCCCATGGCATTTAGTCTAGTATCTTCATCAAAACTCATCCACCACTAAAAAAAGTCAATCATTAAAATAAAAACTTTTCACAAAAGGACTTATATTGTTTTTTATATCTTCAACCATTCCCTCATATCAAGTTCCATCTCCATCTTCATCTCCTCTAAATATAATTAATTCCATTAGTTCTTACTTAGTGTTTAACCAAAATCCTTAGCTTACAACCTCGATATCTTAACCATAATGATCCAAAAATGTTATGATGTTTTTTTGAATATTCTACTTGTTTCACTTTCCAATTGCTTTAAGTCATTTATATCAAACCTTTCAACTGAATGTTATTCTAAATTAAAATCAACATACATTTTAAATCTTGATTTGGGGTCTATTCTATAGAATGATCTTGCACTTGATGTAACTCTTAAATTCCTACACCTCTAAATCTAAAATTTTGGTCGATATAAGCATGATACATCTTTTCTACAATACCCTTGGTTTCACCAAATTTTGATGTGCTAAGAAAATGTTATGATAACTTAAAAAAACCTGCTAATTTTGACACTTTTAGGAGATAAAACTTGTATAACATGCTACATGTTCAATTTTATATATATGATTTTGAAATTTTCACTCAAAATGTTATAATCTATGTTTTTACCAATGCTATTGACGGTACTCAATATGGACTTCTCTAGCCTAAGATATGGTTATTTGACTGAAAATGCATGTTTGAAACTAGTTTTAGGACTAGGTAAAAATCCTAACTTACATAGCTTATAACTCCCACAATATAGCAAACTAGAATTTGAAGCTTTCATCCATTGTACTCCATTATCTTCTCTATTTACCCTCAACTTTTGTCATTGAAAATGACACAAAGATAATTAGAGGGAAAATGGTAAGATGATTCATTTGAATGAATTAAATCAAGGATTGCCTATTTCAATACCAAATCAAGGTATCATTGAATCCATCTTAAACTTGGATCTATCAAGTACCACAAGGGATCAAATTTCTTATGGTGTATTTTTTTTAATCATGCAATTACATATCATGTATTAATTCCTATATTGTAAATGATAAAAAAATTACACTTTAAAAAATTGTATCCCTCTTAGTGCTTGATAGATCCCGATTTAAAATGGATTTGTGCTTGTTTATTTTTTTATATGTTGTCTTATACATATGTAGTTATTTAATATTTAGCTATCATGTAACATCTCCACCACACTGAGTTATAAAGCACCTTCCTATTCTCAAGGTAATAAAAGCATTTTCTCTCTCTCATATATATATATATATATATATAGAAGGGGGATTTTCATCTTCGCATTACAACCACCTAATTTAAACTAAGGTTTTCTATTTATCAAAGGAAAATAAAAACATAAAATATTTTCATTTTCATATAATGAGTATCTTACATAAACTTAATCTAATCATAAAAATTACTAGAAATAGAATCTACTTATAGTATAATCTCATATAGAAATATTTTCTTTTGAAATGTTCAAACTATCATAACTTAGTTGTGAATGGAGTGACAATAGGTTATTGGTACTATATCATGAATATCATCCATCGATTAGTTACTATACATGAATGCAAGTTGACTCATAATTGTTGTTCAAGGAAAATCAATCACCTAAATTTATTCAGTTGTATTCGGCAAAGAAGTGACTTTCACTTGTGTCAAATGTCTTTAAGTGTAGTCATTAAGATATTTTCTTACATCCATAGAAATTAACTTTGATAAATTTAAAACGTTTTATTTTAGTTCAACATAAAAAATAAAAATAAACAATTTTAACCTAAATAATATTTGAAAAGAACCAATATCATTAAAATGATGGTTCAAACTATTTTCAATAAAATCGTATATTTAGGCGAATAGGCATGATTTATTCCAGAATATGGCTTCTATAATTTCTTTTCTTTAAAAAATAAAAACTTATAAATGGTCTACAATTAAGAATATGAAAATATTCTTTGTTATATACACAATTTAATAGAAAAATACAAGTATTTCTAAACAATATTTTTATTTCAAAACTTATGTAGTGTGTTTCACACCTCCACCTCTATCACAGCTTTACAAATTCTCAACATAGATTAAACAACTAATAAATTAAATGACACATCAATATTTTGATAGCTATTAACATATATTAGAAATTTAGTTTATATAGCTTTACTACTTTTAATAACCTCTAAAATCAACTCAAACATAAAATCTAAAGCAACCATACTTATTATTTCTTAAATTATATATAAAATCAAACACTGCTATACTTATATAAATATGATTAAATGAAAGCAATATAACCATAAACTAAAAAATAATTTAAATAAT
Organism: Pinus taeda; assembly: GCA_000404065.3. Classification (NCBI taxonomy): domain Eukaryota; kingdom Viridiplantae; phylum Streptophyta; class Pinopsida; order Pinales; family Pinaceae; genus Pinus; species Pinus taeda. The sequence goes on along the minus strand of APFE030144105.1, from coordinate 13,034 downwards.
AAATCAAACCTGTCCCAAATACTTGTATAAATATGAATAAATGAAAGCAATATAACCTTACACTAAAAAATATTTTAAATCCTAAATCAAACCTTGTTCCAAATACTTAGGTGAAAGATTCCTTTCTTAGTCTTGTTGCCATGACTTTCACTTTCAGATGAGCTCGCCCTCTGTTAGAATGCCTTGAAAAGTGAACTCTCTTTGGTTCCCAGGTGCTCGAAGGGTATCCACAATTAAGAAACACAGTCAACACCAATGCCCTATTGGATTGGTTTTCTCCCCAGACGATTGTCATGCTTGATTGACACCATTTTTTATTCATTTGCCTTAGCGTTTGAGCTTGCCAAACGTTTTGGGTTTGTTGGGTCTTTTAGTTTTCAATGAGTTCACTGATTCCTGTTCTTGGGCAGTGAGATTTGAGGAAATTCAGTAGGTGGGAAATAAACGTTCTTCAGAATGGATATACAGAATGGAAGAATTCAGCTTCTGCTCTTCGTGACAGGCCTCGTAATTTTTAGTATGACAGGCATGTATTTTACATGTATCTTTTGAGATAGTGCCAACAGTTCTTTCATTATTTCATATCTGTTTCACTTCTTGAAGCATCCCACTTCTTGGTCTGATCATATGCTTTTATTTCCCTGCACAGCTTTTGAGTTCAACCGGTATGATTATGATTAGACCATTGCCTTAATTTAGATTAGCCACTTTTCTGCCATTCTGAACATTTTTAAATGGATAGTATCAAACGCGGACTCTGGACTTTATGGTACAGATGAAATTAAGCACAAGCTCAAGTTATTAAGATTGGGCTTTGAACTTTAAGGCTCAGTCTCTATGAAAGGTTCTCTTGAAGTGGAGAGGAGGATTCTCCACATGAAAGCAAATGATCAAAATCAAATTGCAGCAGAACCCAATGTGACTATGTATAAGTGGTCCTCTCAGTGAATCCTCTAAATCTCCAAGCGATCCTGGTAAATTGCACAACCTAACGCTAATGGAAGTAGGAAGATCTGTAACTTACCCATGAAATTTTGAAAATGAACCTTCTTTGGAATCGTATCAGTTAAAAGTCGAGAACTTTGGAAGAGACCACATGTTCTTTTTCTCTTATTGTTTTAATTTGAGCCGGTAAAACTCAGTGTTCTCGCCTAATTACATGTTTATTAGGTAACCAGAAAATGTAGCTTGAAAGGTCCACGGCAGTTGCTCAGAAACTTTTGGTCTTGTGTACAGAGGTGTCGATTTTATCTGATGGTCAAAAATTCAGAAACTTTTGGCCTTGTGTACAGAGGTGTCAATTTTATCTGATGGTCAAAAATTCAGGAATCCAGTTATGATGGTCAAAAATTGCAGGAATCTGGTTATATTTAAAAAAAAAAATCTGATAGTAGGAATGTTTGAATTATGTTTGATAGTAGAAATAGATTCAGCACTATCATAAAATCTGGTATGGCATCCAAAATCTTGTAACTTAACCCCTTTTAACCCAGAACCCAGATTACCCAGATTTCCAAAAAATTCTGCTAAATCTTTACCCAAAATTCCATTGTTTTCTTAGCAAAATTAACTTACCAGCTTACAAATATGCCCTCCGCAGTATCAGAAATCCGCGGCACTCATTACTGGATAACGTGGAACTGAGCAGAGATTGTTCTCATTTCATAAAATTTTCCTTTTTATTCCAATGGAGAATTTGCTATCAAACTAGTTGACGCACCCCTGGATTATGACGTCCATATTTACTCCAAATTCCCTGGTTTGGAATATGATCAACTCTGTTCTTATTCATTGGACAGAACTGTTTATTGCTTTTCAAATTCCTTGAGGGAAATGCTGTTCAAATTATTGCATGCAGTATTGAAAATGTTGAAACAACTCCCTGGTGGAATATTTGAAGATAATCAAGAACAAGCTATTCACATAAGCTTTTAGAATCTAACCAAATGGATGCAAGCATTTGATTCAATTCATGGTTAAGTTTCAAGTCTAATTCTGGAATATTTGAAGATAATCAAGAACAAGCTATTCACATAAGCTTTTAGAATCTAACCAAATGGATTCAAGCATTTGGTTCAATTCCTGGTTAAGTTTCAAGTCTAATTCTGGTATGTTTTGAATTTTTCAAATTATGTAAATATTGGTTGGAATTATATAAAAATTCGTTAGAATTATAAGTTTGAATAGTTAGCGTATACGATTCAAATACAAATTAAACCAATACCAATTAAACAGTAAAAAATCACAATTTTATAAAAAAATATGTAACCTGAACAATTAAACTATGGCAGCTCTCATACAATATTTATGGTTCTGTTATGTTTCAACTGATTTTCTATTAATTATGTTAAATTACATGTAATTATATATGTAGCATTACCATCTTTATTTAATTGCACAAGATGGGTTCTCTTACAACCTAAGGTGGGAAAGATCTCTCTGTGCAAATGAGTGGGTGATGATAATAACTAAAATAAATGAAAGAAGTGGGACAGATTTCTCTGTGCAAATGAGTATGTGATGTTAATAAATAAAATAAGCCAAGATATTCTGTTAAAAAAAGTTGGGTGGGTCATTTTTCTTCTTCCATTTTACTATTTTTTCTTTCGTATATTGCCAAAGGGCTTAGGTGCCGCTGTCTGCTACTTATTTATCTTTATATGATGTATATATCCCTGCCATTTATCATTATCCTGTTACTGAGAGTTTCATGTGTATTCAGCTGTAAAATGCAGGGAGCTCATGGGAGAAGAGATTTCGTCAAAGAGTGGAAAGTTTACGTGGATTAACTGCTTTGACATGGGCTCTGGAACAGTAGCCTGTGTAGCAAACGAGGGGTTGAAACTTTATGTTAATAAGATCAGAAAGGCATATTTAGAAAGGACAAGGAAGAGGACTGTTGAAATTGCCTTGATTGATGCCATATCTGGGGGGTTAAGCATTAGTGCTGCCACAAAGCAAGCAACGAAGGAAGGAGCTAAAGCGGCAAAGTTAGCTTCCAGACAAGTGAAACGGAAAATTGGACCGATCTTGTCTGCAGGATGGGACTTCTATGAAGCTCTGTACCATGGTGGTACTGTCGCTGAGGGATGCATGAGAGGTGCTGGAACTTTATTTGGTGCTTATATAGGAGGCTTTCAGGGTGAGCAAAAGCTTGGTCGGTTAGGTTATGCTGTTGGTAGTAATTTGGGAAGTTGGGTTGGGGGAAGGGTAGGACTCATGTTCTTTGATGTTATAAATGCAGTACCATACTTCATGCATATTTTCTCAAGCAATCAACACAACTATGAGAGTTCTGAAACATCACACATGACATCGGAACACATGCACATCAGTGAAAACTGAGTTCAGAGACATTTTGAAGATTGTGAAGGAAGCATTGACCTGAGAATCCTATACATTTAAACGATTCCAATGGGCATTATCTACATAGAAACAAGCAAGATATGGTTGTCTGGAATTAGCTTTGATATTTGGTATCTACAAACATGTATCTCAATATATCCATTGGATACGTGAGAAGTGCAGAATAGTTGGTCATAACTTGGTCTAATACTAGTAGATTTTTCCAGTACATGATGGTAGCAGGCAATCCTTTCGCTTATTAATGGGCCACTATTTAGGAATGTTCAGTTTCTCTATATACTAGAGCCATTCTATGATAGATCACATTCTATGATAGATCAAGATGCTATGATCTACGTATGCTAATGGATAACAAATTAGGCTGGTTTGTATCTGTTCCAGTTTTTGTACATTCTTCTTTATGAAAGCGTGACTTTCTATGCATAAATATGTGAATTTTGGGACTTTTAAGCACATTAGTTAAATCAGAATGTAGCAATGAGGTCATGGAAATCAACAAATGGTTTAATCATCTGCAATTTTGCATTGTAAAAACCACAACAATGTTATTTTATGTCGATATTTGATCCAACATGCCTGACAAACAGCAGTAAAGTTTTTGTCTCTGCAAAACAGAGTCAAGGAAGAAGAAAGGAAATAAGTTTCATTATCTAGAGAAGGAAGTTACTTTTACATTGTTAGAGTGGAAGAGATTTCTGTTTACATATCTATTTATGTGGATAATATCAATAAAATAAACTGGAAAAACTACTACCTATGTGGATAATACCAATAAAATAAAATAGAAAACTTTGATGTTTCACATTTAGTTATAAAAAAAAGTGTTCGACATAAAAAATAATGAAATAAATTAGCATAAATTAATCTTTGCTCTGAACTTTTAAGTAGTTAAGGGCTCACAACTAAGTACTTTTTATTTCTTTCCAGACTTACAAGGTCCAGGGTAACTGTGGATCAATACTAATATATCTATGACTGCATATCAATGAGATGAAAATAATTCCAAGACAATAGAAAAACAGATTGAGCATTTTTGAGCAGATCTTCAATATGAGTTCCCATGAGTCACTGTGCTAGGGTTCTATATTGTCAATTTTTACTCCCATTTTCTTTTGCACATCACCAAAGGCCTTAGGGAATTGCAATTTGCAACTCTGATTGTTTCTTGTATTTTATCTATTTATGATGTATATTTGCCTGCCATTTATCTTAGTCTATTTCTGATATTTTCATGGGCATTCAACCTTAAGAGGTAGGCAGTCCCTTGGAGAAGAGACTTTTTTCAAATAAAATGGATTCACTGCTCTAAGATGTGCTCTGGAATACTAACCTTTTCAGCAATGGTGGGGAATACTAGTCCTTGCAGTAAAAGTGGGGCTGAAACTTTGTGTATAATTTCAGAAAAGCACATATAGAAAGGGCAAGGCAGAGGGCTACTGAAATGGACTTGAATGAGGTCATATCTGGGAGGAGCAAGTGTTAGTTCTGCCAAAAGGGAAGCACAAGAGGTAGGAGCTAAAGTAGAAACATTCGCTTCCACACAAGTGAAGAGGATTATTGGACCCATCTTGTATTTATAATGAGACTTCTTTGAAACTTAGTACTATGGTGGTAACTTTACTGAGAGGTGCATGAGAGGTGCTGGAACTTTTATTCGGTACATATATAGGATGTTTTTAGGGCAACCGAAAATCTTTGCTGGTTAGGTTCTCTTGGTGGTAGTCAGTTGGGAGGTTGGTTTGTAAAGTATTGTCAGGGTGAGAAGAGCTTCGCTGGCTAGGTTAACTTGTTGGCAATCATCTGGGTATTTGGGACAGGGGAATGTTCACGTTGTTTGCAGTATAAATGGGGTACAGTACCTGACGTGAATTGCCTCAAGCAATCAAGACTCAAGACAACTATGAGATTTATGAAACATCATACATTTACATCGGAAGACATACAACAGTGGAATCTGAGTTCAGAGACTTCGTGAAGATTCTGAAGGAAACATTGGTCTGAGTATGCTGTACCTTTTAGCGATTACGATGACTCTTTCTACATAGAAACTGGCCTTATATGGTTGTTAGCCTTGATATACTGTCTGTACAAACATGTATCCCAATATATATATTATATATGTGAAAAATGCAGAATTGTGGTCGTGATTTAACATAGGTAGATTGTTCAGTATTTTGTCGAAATCTTGTTCAGTATTTTGTCGAAATCTTTTAACAATGAGTAGGTCACTGCTAAGAAATGTAAGTTGGCGTTTTTTATAATAATGGAAAGTATTACATCAAAGTTGTTTTGTTTGTTTTTTTTTCTTTTTCTTTTTTCGTTTTTCTCCCGAAGTAAGTAAAATTTTATTAATGAATTAACGTACTATTTTGTTAATGAATTAACGTAATAGATAACCCGAACAGAGAACCAACAAAACTAGGTGAGTGATAGTTGATCATGCAGACTTGCGTGACTTGATGAGATTCACTGTTATTGGCTTCGTGTCACTGTCAGTCGAGCTTCCCAAACTAGGAGGGAAAACCTAAGGGGATTAGAATGCAACTAAAATAAAATAGCCAAAGGGAGAGGTTGCCCCAAAAACTGCTTATGATATAGGTCTAGGCTCGTCTTGTCACAAAAGAATACTAAGCAACTAACTATAGTAGAAATAGTGATAGCAATGCTCGAAGGTCTTATAGGGGTGCACCGTGTTCTGATCTAGATTGGATCATTATATTCTTTGTCATCCATTTGGATGCTTTCAGAGTGAAAAAAGTAGAGGAATCAACTCACAAGACCATTTTTACTCGCAAGACCTAGTTTGGTAAATTGAGGTTTGAAACCTTATGGGAGCATTTTGAGGAATCAAACAACAATTTTTTCGGGGATAAAACTTTGCCACTTTAATGATGCACCCTTTTTTAATATTTTACACATATACACCTTTCCAACAACATAAGAATCGTCTCAATCATAGTTCGTATGCAAATGTCATGCCACTTGGAAGTTGACGTTCATGTTTTCACCGCGTTAATTCAAGAGGATGCCACTCAACTTCCATTATTCATGGAAAATGGGCTAAACACATGATCATGATGAAGAAGAATCTAGAAGAGTTCATATTGCAACTCTGGTTCAGAGTTGAGGGAGTCAAACCTAACGAGGCTATCGGGTTGTCTTATCACTGGGCCACTAGGAAGAAAAGGGGTTGCATCATTTTTAAGTGCAATTCTTTCATAAACTATTAGAGTAGCCAAGAGGGATAAGGAGAGAGAAAACAAAGTGGATTTGTGCACTATAGTAGCCCATGGGCCATAGGTCTCACTTCTTCGTACTTGCAGTCATTTTCTATTCAGAGCATAGAAGAGAAAAAGCATTTTCTCTTGAAAGGGTTTCCTAGGTTATATCTTGTGCCAAATCATGGGTTATGAATTTTTATCTCTTTGTTCTCTATTTTATACATAATTATAATTTACATGCATATGCAATAAATAGTAATTTAAAAATCCAAGAATCTAAAGAGGAATAAACCCTCATAGAGAAGATTTTTTGATTTTTAAGTATAAATTATCAAATTTGTTGTGATGAACTATCTAGTGGAATATCCACAATATTTTATGGATCATATTGGTATTAGAGTAGGTTTCTTTGGATATATTATGGGGGATTTGTAGGGGATGTAGACTAGCTAAGCCATAAATCATAAAATCCTAGTCATGGCCAACAAATTTATGAATAACACCTATGAACTTGGAGAGAAGAGGCTTTCATAGTTGGAAGCACAAATCGCAGATACAAACTATAATTTGAATCTCCTCATGTTAGTCATGATAAATAATCTTGGGCTATTTAGAGAAGATGGGGGTTCTAGCACAAAGGATTGATTAGAGGGAAGATCGAGAGATTGAGAAGAAATAGAGAACAAGCCGAAGAAGGACTCAAAAGAGATCAACCCAGTTTGAATGTCATGAACCATTCAAAGTCCCCTTTGAAAATGAAAGCGGAGGCTTATATCAAGTCGTAGCAAGGTGAGAATGACACTCTTAAGCTAAATCACTTGTTGTAACAATTAGAATTTTATTGAAATGTTCATCATACAAAGGAAACATAAAAGATTTTATTTGTGTGGCTAAAAGTAGAGGGCCATGCCTTGACCTAGTGGGAAAGCCACATGGATATGTTGAGGTTGCAGGGAGATCCTCTAGTGACTAAGTTGGGGGATTTTAAAACCCTCATAAAGTCACTATTTTACCCTATTGGGTATGTAGAGGAACAGTGGCTCTAATGGCACTACTTCAGGTAGAATCAAGGGCAAAGTGTACTCTTAGAGTTAAAAAAAAATGGCCATAATGTTGGGTATCTATCCAAGGAACCAAGATGTAATCCTCAAGTATCTGGGGGGTCTACACAACCATCCTTGGAAGCAATTGATGTTGTTTAAGTTGTGATTAATGGATGAGGCTTGTGTACATGCACAATACCTGGAGAACATAGGCCAAAAGAAAGGAAATCAAGTGGATTAAAGCAGAAGGAGAACTAGAAGGATTCCAAGGAGAGGGAGAAAAAGTGGAATGGGGGGGGGGGATATAAAAAATACAACAACCACAACACACCAATGCAAGGATCACAACAACCATTGTAATCATTGTAATATCTATGGCCATATAAAGGAGAAATGATGGAATTTACATCGGGATCTTAATCTGAAGAACAAAAGAAATGATAATAAGAACAATAATCTCATGTCCATTGATTTGAGCAACCAATTTGAAATCAACTCAGACGTGGATGCGAAGATCCTATGCACGTCAATGCAAAAGGAGGTGAAACCAGGTAACCTTCGACAACAAGAAGCGAATGATAAAACCAAGCTCTTCCATATAAATATATAGTTTGAAGGGGAAAGAATTGATGCTCTATTTGACTTAGGATTGTAGGAAAATTTCATTGTAGTAGAGCTAGTCAACAAATTGGGATTGGAAATCCATGATCATCCAAGCCCGTATCCATTAGAATGGGTAAATAAATATGAATAGTTAAAGGTAACAAAATATTGCAAAATTGGATTTGCTATCAGTGATGATTTTATTGATGAAGTAGAACTAGATGTGGTTTGCCTTGATGTATGTAAAGTGGTGTTTGGAAGTCCCTACATGTATATGTGAGTTGCAATATTTATGTGAAGGGAAAACCAATACAAGCTTGTCAAAGATGGAAGACTGTTCACCATCAATGTACACAAAGGTAAGTCAAAAATTTCGTTGGTAAGTGCCAATCAAGCTAAGAAATTGATCAGTTCTGGCAAGATTTTTATTTATTTTTTTACTATTTTTAAGAGAGAATTAGTCTACAAAAGTGTAAGTAAGAACAAAGGCATCCTTGAAGGGGTGTACTAAGAAACAAAAATAAAAATTGGAAGATTTCCTACAAGCATACATGGATGTGTTATGGGAGCTTAAAGAATAGAATACCACCCAAGATAGAAGTGGAGCATGAGATCCAACTATTGCCTAACTCCCGATTGCCAAACATTGGGTTGTGTAGGAAGTTTGTTATAGAAGCAACTGAGGTAAAGAAATAGTTGTAGCAAGTACTAGAACAATGTTTCATTCGACCGAGTACATCACCATGTGGGTCAACTATCATAATTATGCCAAAAAAAGATGGGACTTGGAAAATGTGTATAGATTATAGGGTGTTAAAGAAAATCATGCACAAGAACATGTACCCTTGCCCAGAATAGATGATCTGTTGGATTAGTTGTAGTAGGCAAATACTTCACCAAGTTTGACTTAAAGTTTGGATATTACTAGGTTTGAGCTAGATAATAATATACCTAAAAGACCACTTTCAAAACCAAGCAAGGTTTGTATGATTGGTTAGTCATGTCATTTGGCCTATGCAACTCACTAGCCACGTTTATGAGATTAATGAATGATATACTAAGCCCTTTTATAGATTCATTTGTTATCATCTATTTGGATGATATACTGGTATATAGTGCTACCTGGGAAGAGCACATCTTACATTTGATGTAAGTGTTGGAGACATCAAAGAATTACCAATTGCTAGAAAATATCAAGAAGTGTGAGTTTGCACAAAGATATTTGGTGCATTTGGTGTATGTGATAGTTGGAGGAGAGTTGAAGATAGATATTGCCAATAGAGGCCATCTTGAAATGGTTAGTGCCTATGTGGCCTCATTTTCAATAGTAATGACACCACTCCATGCCATAACAAGTGGAAGGAATTTCCAATGGGGAAAGGTTCAAAAGTGGGCCTTTGACGAGTTAAAGAAGAAGATCAATCAAGCACCAATTCTAGATAGGTATGACTGGGTATATTATGGGAACAGTCTTAATGCAGGGGGAAAGGATTATATGCTACCATTTTGAAGTATTTCATAGGGTAGTTCTTAATTACCTTACCTATGACAAGGATATTTATGCCCTGATGCAAAGCTATGAAGAAGTGGAAGCACTATTTAATGGGAAAGGAGACAATAATCCACATAGATCATCAACCACTATAATACCTACAAGCCTAGAGTAAGCTACAACAAACCAGACATTACAAGTGGATGTGGGTTCTACAAAAAAAATATTTAGTGATCAAGTATAAGAAGAGAAACACAAATAGGTTGTTTGGCATGATTTTAAGGCCACTCACATCAAATATCATAGCTTTGGGAACTTTGATGCACTTGACCATTCACTCATGATGCATACAAAGAGGCATATTCAGAGGATGATGACTTTAAGGAGGTGTTTCAACAATTGCAAATTCAACGTCATGTACACGATGGTGAAAACACCACTAACTACCATAACTAGGACAAGTTACTCTATAAATTGGATAAGTTATGTGTTCCTAAAGGTGAGTGATTGCAGTTGATTAGAGAGGACCACACCGTCAAGGTTGCATGGAACTTTGGTGTAGTGAAGATAGTGGCCAACTTGTAGAGGTATGTGTGTTGGTCCAAGATGAAAGAACATGTAGCTAGGTTCATAAGAGGTACTAGCAAGTGTAGTAATATCAAAACAAGGTCTATAACATCCCTTATGTATACCCACTCGTCCCTAGGATAACATTTCCATGGACTTTGTGGGAAGTTTACCAAAAACTAGGAAAGGACATGACTACTTGTTTGTGGTAGTTGGTAGGTTCAACAAGATGTGTGTTTTGATGCCTTATAAAATGACCATCAATAGTAAAGAAGTAACCAAATTTTTCTTTGGACATGTATGTGTACACGTTGGGATATCAAGGAGCATTATTTTAGACAGGGACACAAGATTTCTTAGTGTTTCTTGGACTACATTGTGGCAGAAGATGGACACGATGTTAAATAGGTGTGCAACATTTGATGCAGGAGCATCGATTAAACTAAAATGACCAAGAAGGTAAAAATTATTACTAGAGAAGTTGGTTCCTCAATGTGTGGGATTTGTTAAGCAAAATAGGATTAATATTGTTAAATACCATGTAAACCTTTTTAATATTAGAAAATAGTTAACCTAGGAGTTTTGAGAGGTTTGTTTGAAGCCAAAATTGGGCCATGCGATCCACTTTTCATGATATGGAAGGATGCCATACTTGTATTTATCCATGTTTGAATTTAATAAAAAATAGTGAAGGTGAGAAAGATTCTAGTGTAAAAACTTACAAATTTTTTTGAATCGATTCCTTATGATCCCTATGTAAACACGTTAAATTTCTTTATGGATTGTGTATTTTTTTCTATGATTGAGTCTGAGTAGACTGAAATCGTAGAGATACTCTACGGTTTATAGTAAGGCACTGTATAATACCTGTATAAAAAGTGTAAGAATGGAAGGGATGGGAACATAGTTTTTATGTAACTATGAGGATTCTGTTACAGAAAATGATCAAGGTAATAAAAGTATCTGCATTAAATATTTTTCATCCTGGAATATCCTTACCCAGAGGTTTCCACAAGTGATTGCATTTTAAATCACCAAGGCAAACATATTTCCACCAAAGGATGAGAGGTAAATTCGTTAAGTGTCACAAACACTTGTCATTCCCAGAGGTTTGGAAAAAGGAGAAAAGTCAAAAGGTCAGGGTAGATTTTTATGGATGGGACAAACTTTTGAGGAGCAACAAGAGATGGAAAAATTCCTATCCCAAAGCTTTTATCATGGAAATTTAAAAAGGAGTCACAGGTGGCTTGGGTTAAAAATCATCTGATTCTGTGATCTATTATAATGGTTGTACCGATTATCATATAGACCTTTTCCACTATCACTCGAGTGCTAATGGAAGATTCTAAGGGGGTCCATATTGTCAATTGACCTTGAAAAAGACGAGTCTGATGGTTGATGGAAGGGAATCTCCATCCCGAAAGTAATCCACCCCATAATTTTTGAAGGTTGGAAAGTTGCGTATTAAATAAAAATTATCAGGGGCTAAATTTATGGTCACAGGTATGGTCTTATAGCCACATTTGAAAGTATAGGTGTTAATTCAAGCCAAGGCATGAAAAGCTATATATAATGGTGTGAAGGTTATATAATAGGTTTGTTAGTTGTATTGGAGAGAATGGATTACAAAAGGAGAGAAAGCACAAATTTTAGTGTAGATTGAAACAAGTGATGTGGATTATAGGTTGATTCTTTTTTAATTAGGATTAAGGAACATGAAAAACTATAAACAATAGTTTTTTAGAAACAAGGAGGTATGGGAGATTGTAGTAGTAATTGAAGAGCTTAGATGACAAGTAATGACCCTTTTTTTTTCAACTAATCTAAAGGAAAGTGTTGAAGTAGGTAGTAGAAAATACATCCAGAAAGCTGAGGAGGAAAAGAGCAAGTAAAAGCTCTCAAGGTAAAGGATTGTGGCAACGGAAGCTGCAACAAGGAACTTTGTAAGCAGATTTCAATTGGAGACTGAAAGTTAAGGGAACAACAAATCTTCTTAGAAGAAGAAGAGTGTGAGTAGAGTGCATAAGCTAGAGAAGATCAAGGAGTGCTCAAGAAGGAGGTTCGCGGAGACAAAACCAATGATACCAAAAGATTGAGCTTAGGGCAAATGCTTGATGAGGTATTAAGTGGCAGCATTGGAGACTGACTACAAGGAGAAGGCTAAGTTACATCTCATAGTGGGAATGGAGGAACTCATAAAAGAGATGATGGATATGACTACAAATATGCAAAAGAATAGTTCAGAAGGAAGCCACAACAAAAAGAAACATGTTTCCAAAATAGTTGGCAAAAATAAAAGAATGAGTGATGCATATTTTGACAAAGAAATGGTTGAGATGAGGGCATAACTCAACAAAATAAAAAATATGTTATAGAAGGAAATCATAAAAGAATTAAGACAAGGGTTGTATGTAGGAAAAATGGCCAATTGGCCTATCAAGGAAATATTTTCTCAAAAGTTAATACATAGAATGTAGATTGAGTAAGCACTCAAGGAAACTGAGTACAAGATGAGAGAATATATTTGTGAACTAGAGAAAGGATCAATCCTTGGAGAGGAGGATGATGATGATGGGATGACGATGTTCTCGTATTAATGCAAGAGAAGGATGCCAGTGGAATCTTTAGAGACTGAAGGGTTTCATGTCTTTAATTTTAATTATTTGTGTGTGAGTTTATTTGCAGGTACCGAATAGAATGGAGCTGAAAAAATATCGAAGATGGTGGAAAAAGCAGAAATTC
>APFE030144087.1:5793-33536 GCA_000404065.3 Pinus taeda | reverse complement strand
TCTCTATTTACCTGCTGCACTATGATCTGTCCTCTGAGTGAGTTGCCATCACCTGTATCATCCCTTTGAGTGAGTTACCATCAAGGACAACACTTGAATCATCATGCCAACACCAAACTTTAGAGCTGGAGGTATCCGATGTATATTTCATTACTGGGCTGTCACGGAGAGGGGCGATTCCCATTTTGATTGGAAGTAGACCTTTCGGAGAGAAGGTAGGCGAAGTAAAGGCCCGAGTGTGTCCAGAGGCACAATTTGGGAGAAACAGCGCCAAGGTGCCATCAACACCATCTAGGACTTGACTCTCAAGGCGATATTATTCACCATCACGCGTGCAGCTGGGGTACAAGCGCCCCATGAGGCAAGCAAGAACCATATGATACTCGCGACAGAATGCCTCAGCCCCACCATTTTTGATTGGGCTACAGCGGTGACTACTAACATCAAAAGGCAGCTTACAAATTGTAAGCATGTAGGAGTGAAACAGTTCGCATATGGCTCAATTGTGGTGTCATTCTTCTTGGAGCGATTACCACTTTTCCAGATCCAGGGAGCTGTAGTGGCTGATCCATTGCCACGGGAGCCTAGGATGGCTCGCTGGGCAGCATTGATGCCCAGAGGAGGAGGGGGCCAGGATATGTCTTGGCGGCCCGAATTCTTCATATGGCTTCGCCGTCAGCTGATCGTGGTAGAGGATTGGCCATATGCGGGGACCAGTTTCATGGGGGACCCAGACCTCCCACTACCAAAGGAAGAGGAATGGGAGGAGGAGTTAGGTATGAACTCCTCGTTTTTGACGTTTTATGTATTTTTATTTTTTTTCTTTTTAATATATGCCTGTTCTGACGACGGTTGTATGTATATGCAAATGTTGGCCCAGAGCGACCAACCGGCTTGTCTCCTATAGTGCAGAGGGGCCAACCCGTAGTTGACCCTCAGGCAGGGGGTACCGTAGGGGAAGAGCTGATACAGAATCTCGAGGGACTTACCCAAGGGATTCCGGGCTATGCCAGATTGGCGGACGTGCCTTTTGCATATCAGAGGCACACAGTGGGGGTGTCGACTCGCGTTCATCGTCTGTTGAGACGATTGGTGCGCGCAGTGACGTGCTATCATGAGCACCATCGCGATTAGACTCCTAGGTTTTACTTTCTACATATTTTTTGAGAGACATGTGTCTCAGATGTACGGAGAACACGGACTCTATCTAGACATGTACACTTATTTTTTGAGCGCCTCGGTGCGCCACACGATATCTATATATATATATATATATACATGTTGTTATGGTTTATTGTATTTTATGCTTCTTGTATTATGTTGATTCACATATTATGCAAATGTCTATCCAATACATAGTTAGCTAATGCATCGGTTACTGTATTAAGTCGTCTTGGAATATGTTGATAAGTAATGAAATCAAAATCCCTTTCTAACAACTTAACACGTAAATACAACCTTAAAATGCGATGATCTCTAACGGAATAACGTCCGTTGAGCTGGTGGACAACAAGTTGAGAATCCAAGTTTACAGCCAATGTGCGAATGTCGAGGTTAATCGCCTCAGCTAATAATTCAATCACAACACTATATTCAGCCACATTGTTCGTCATACAACCCAGACACACCCCTTGAATATCTACTAACTCACCATGAGGATCGTAGATCACCCATGCCGCAGATGACAAGTTGCGAGTACTGCGGGAAGCACCATTAGCGAAACCAACATAAGGTGATCCAGGCATCTGTTCAAGAAGCAAAAGACACAATAAGAGGTAATCATGCCGATATACCTACAAAACTAAACAAACACGCACACACAATGCACTGCTGAAAGCATACGTATGTACAAAAATAAAGAGCTTGCATGATACTCGGTTCAAGTCAAGCCCATTTCAGGACTTGCCTTATTGCACTGTTGCGTAACCGGCCTAGATAATGTAGGCGTCGTCTCGGCCTGTTTTATAAAATGATCAACAGCACCGATGATCTACCCATGCCCCTCGGCCGAGCGAGGGTTACAAGCTAGAGGATCAATGCCCCCTTGTGCAGAGGGACCGAGGGTCGCAACAGAGTGTAATGAGGGATCATAGCGAGTAGAAACCAAACCGAGCAAAGCAAGGTTGGGAGGTGGGAGTGAGAAGACACCCATGAGGGTAGGGTCTTTGAAGAGCCCAACTCCCACACTCTCAAAAGGAACGGAGGTATGTTCAACGAAAGGTACATTTCCTTCAGAAGAGGAAGCGAAGAAGGAGAGCTGGTCTACCGTGACAATTTTCCCTTGGTGAGGGAAATGGATGACACGGAAGAGGGATGAAGCCATGGCACACATGGCATACGTCCAACTCCGGCCCAGAAGGAGGTTATAGGTGAGATTCGCGTCAACGACCTCGACTTCTACTTCAACGGTTTTTCCTTCTAAAGTGATTGGTAATCGTTGAAGAATACCATAAGGACGAGATTCTCTCCCATCGAAAGCTTCCAAAGTCATAGGAGACTGGCTCAGAGTCGGAGACCCGATCGCTTTCCAACAAGCAATAGACATAATGCAAGTCGATGCGCCCTCATCAATGACTGTACTATGAAATCGTTTTGAATTGATGACGATTGGATTAAGAAAGCGATCTGATGAGGCAGCCTCGGGACATGGCTCTCGAGAATCAAAAGGTAATCAAGATCCGAATCCCTGCCGGGTCGATGCCATCGATGGCCGATAGCAGGGACTTCCTCTGAGGGGGGCAGCTCTGGAGAACTTCTAAGGCGGACATAGCCGACGGAGCCTGTGCTAAGTCCTCAACTGCGCTATAGTGCTGGGCAGCACGAGCATTCGGGTTGTAAGAAGATCTTCTGAGTACTCCTTTAGGAGGGGGTCAGATGGTTGTCTCAGTACTTGGTCTCTCAATATGGAGCAGACCAGAGCTGGATGAAGGAGCACTTGAGGGAACCTCGGGCTCCTTCCCGGCGGACGACGGATACTCCTTTGCTCGAGTCGTTACATGAATGAGAATAGATCCAGCCATGAAGACTTGGGAACCGAAGGGAGAAGAAGACGGATCAGCCACCATTTGAGTTTGTTGAGAGGGGAAAGGTTCCTTAAGAACTGCAGGAATCCTAGGAGCACCTTTCAACAAACGACTAACTTCGGACCGCCTTGGGCAGTCCTTAGTGTAGTGATCCTCCTCACAAATGAGACAAGGATATTTTGGTTTGCGCTTAGCTTCTTCCTTGGCTGGAGGTTTGGAGGATTCCTGTATAGGTTGTTCAGACTTATTTTTCCCTTTCCCCTTTTTCTTTCCTTTGGAGGCCTTACTCGCCGTGGTGGACTGGACGGCGTTGACCTCGGAGGTATTTCCAGAATTTGAACCACCCTGAGAAGTGTTTTGGTTAGAAGCATCTGATTTTTTCTTCCCAGGGTTTGAAGATGATTTTTTGGAGGCCGGATTCACAGAGCCAATAACTCCATCAACAGATGGCTTCAGCGGAGCCTTGGATGTACCGGGTCTCGGGGCATCAGGAAAATACTCATACAAGGTACCTGACTGAGAGTAAACTAAGTCAAGGTATTGAGCACGCGCGATTGCTTGCTCTTCAATCACGCAGGCTCCCATAGCAATGTCCCGTGCGATCTTAGGGACAAAGGAAGTCGTGAAACAATCGATGAGGAGTTGATCAGGAATCCAAAACTTGATCTACCGGCGACGCCTTCTCCATTCATGTATATAATCAGAGATGTGCGTAGCTGTATCCTGCTTAAGAGACGTAAGGAAATGGGTCCCTGTCTCGTACCGAATGGGTAACTGAAAGTGAGTAAGGAATGCCATAGCCAATGAATTAAAATCCTGAAATGATGCGCGGGTCAATTCAATATACCATTCAGCGGAAGAACCGGTGAGAGTCCTTTGGAAGAGGCGAAGTCGAATCGAATCATCAAGCCATGAATTAGACGAACACCATAGGTGATACGTCATTACATGGGCTTGAGGATCTTCTCCGGCTTTGCGTCGAATTTGGGACAGTCGCCGGGTATTTTAGTTGGAACTGGTGGCCATTGTGGATTATGCAAAATGGGATCATTCGTTAATTTCGACACATCGGGCAGTTCCAACGTCGCTAGAAATGGTAGCTGCGGGTTGAAGGACATCTGTGGATATGAGGTAGAGCCAGAATTCCATCCAGTTGTTGGTTGCCCCCACTGACTTTGTCCGGACGGACCAGCTCCAAAAGGACCCTGTCCATAGGAATTTTGCCCATAAGGGTTATATCCAGAACCAGATGGTTGATACTGGTTCTGCCCCCCAGCTCCCCATTGGTTACCATACTGGCCTACAGGTTGCTGATAATTTTGATATGGGTTAACCTGCGGTTGTTGGTAATTTTGATACGGGGTATATTGACTTTTCCCCTGGGGTTGCTGGTATCCATATGGTTGCTGGGTTCCATATTGAGCCTGCGAACCAGGCGGCATCTGATGAGAAGGTTGGGATTGGTACCCACCTTGTGATTGGAGACCAGCTTGATTCTGGGGTCGGTAACCGGGTTGAGCCTAAGAAACAGGAACCATCTGCATTCCCGGTTGAGCCCCCCCAGAAAGATATCCTTGCGAGGAGTGAGGTTGGGCCATCTGGCCGGAAGGTTGTCCTGGTTGGATCTGAGACGGACTTGCTTGCCCAGAAGGTTGAGCTTGCTGGGTGTTGGGCCGTCCTTGCGCAACCGAAGGTTGTCCTTGTAGACCGGATGGCTGACTAGGCTGAGCAGTGGGCTGGCCTTGCTGTGCGTAAGGCTGGCCACCCTGCCCAGAAGGGTAACCTTGTTGGTTTCTGGGTTGTCCTTGCTGACCGTAAGGTTGTCCCGGGTTCCCATAGGGTTGCCCCGAAGGGTATCCCTGCTGAGGCCCAGGTTGTCCCTACTGAGCATAGGGTTGTCTCGGGTTTCCAGAAGGTTACCCAAGATATGTATAAGACGGACCACCAGAGGCTAAAGGTTGTCCCTGATAGGTTTGTCCTTGCGAGCCTCCAGGTTGACCTGGATAGGTCTGGCCATAATACTGCTGCCCATGATTAGGCTGTGAGTAGGCTGGTTGACCCTGGTAGGGTGGTCCTTGGGATGGTTGCCCTTGACCCGGACGGAATCGGCCACCACCATATCCGGTGGTACCCCAAGCCACATTTAACGAAACTGAACCCTCAACATAGGGCTCAGATGGCAAAGAGGTATACAAATGATGATTGAGAGGATCATAATAGGGGCCTTGCCCGCCTGGGTTCTGGACAGCATGCAAGTACTGGGAATATGCCCCCCCTGCCGAAATAGCATTAGAAAAAGGCGGGGCACCACTTGCGGGATGGACAACTCTAGGAGTATGTGCCGATGGACCACCATGTACCGGGCCTTGGGATGGGTCGGCAACAGAAGTCACAACAGAGGATGTTGTAAAGACACTAGCAACTGGAGTTGACGACGCGACACAAACGGTCGGATTGGTTGGAACTGATGTAACAGCAGTATGGTGAGCCTGGGAAACGAAAGGTCCCGTAGTGGGAACAATGTTATTATCCCACATAGAAGAGGAAGTCGCAGAACTCATAGCATCCCTTAGAGATATATACCGCGCCGGCACTGTAATACCGAGAGGCGTAACAATGTAGGGCGTAGAGATAACTGGGGATGTAGCCGGAATGGGAGTATCAATACTCGACATAACGAGCGTTCCAATCGATACAGGAGATGTATCCTCCATGTCGGAAGAAGCCATCGGGGATGAAACACCAACAGGAGTAGTGGGAAAATCCTCTTCAGAAGGCTCCCAAACAGGGTTCCAAAACAAGTCGTAAAGCTCGTCCTCTGGAGCACGAGAGTTCAACGGTTGGACACTGGAACAATAGGGAAAGTTTCGCCGCAAACCGGTGTCTCAGAGATAGCAGAAGAAGGAGACCCTTGGTCACTTGGGACGGGAGACGGGATCAACGGATCCGCCAGGATGATAAAGCAAAAATCCTAGACAAGCTAACGATAAAAGACCCTACTCAAAACTAAACACAAACAAGATCTAACAAGGTAAATGTTATCACGACCGAATAAATTTTTAAGACATCAGGACACAACTTGACCTTTTCATGTTTTAAGAGTCGAGAAAAGGACAAAAGATGACTCTAGTCGCCTTCGAATGTTTAATGAGCCCGAAGTGACAAATGCTCAATAGAGCCTTTTCTTTTAAGGAGTCCGAAAAGGATCAAAAAGTGACTGCTCTGGAGAAACTAAGAAAGGGGTTTACCAGACAATCCATAAAACTGCTTATACACCTTGGCAATCATATGAAAACCAAGGACTTTCCGTACTGCAGTCAATCTTCCCGAATGTTGTGTTCGGCGCGTTATGGCTTGTAAGGCGGCAGAAACGGCTTCCTATGGATCAAGGATGATAACCTAGTGGAGTCTCCCCATATATACGCGACAGTACGTGGGAGCACAAGTCCGTACTAGACCATAGTTGAATCACACAAGGAGGAATCACCCAACCTTAATGCGAAAACAAAAGCGACTAGGTTTAACAACGCCGGAGCACGTCTCTAGCCTAGACCTCTAGAATGTGAGCGTTATGTTCCAATGCGTTTTTAAGTTTATTCAGTTTATTTTATGGTTGATCTTCAGTTAAATTTCGATTTCAGGTCCTACCGTATGTGATCTTTCACAATTGCCTAGATGCAAGCTATATGCCAAAGAATACCATTTCGTTCGATGAATACTAACTACGAGAGGGTTAAAAGTTTTCAATCAAACAAAATGAGCACAATCAATCAAACACCCTAATGCAGCTAATGGCAAATAAATAAAAACTTTTTCTTTCAAGAATACAAATCAAAGAAAAGTTCTATTCCATTAACTATTGAATGCAAAAGAGATTTGTTCGATTTCTTTTGCAAAGGCACAATGCACTAGAATGAATTTTGAAAGACAATAACACCGAGTAAAAGATATAACCTCACTCAATGAGAACACGATGAAATTCCCAAGACACCAAAACAGTTCTCCAAACCAAAAGAAAAGCAAGGGCTTGTACGAGCTATGTGATCTAAGCTCAAACAAAGCTAAAATGAAATCCAAGCAAGAAAGAAACAAGTCACTCGGAAATCAACCAAAAACACTTCAACAATCACTGAACAAGTGCAAAAAGCAATCGCAAAGTCGACTGGACAATCAAGAAACCCAAAACTCCTACGGAAGGCTCGACACACACGGCCATTAGATGCCCTAGGGCTAAGGTGTGAAATCGGTAGACAGAAGCAAACACCCGAAGGATGGAGGTTAAGAACCAGTCAAACAAGGATCAAACACACTCCAGCAATTGAAAAAGATGTGGCAAGATACAAATCCAAGCTCAGAAGGCAGGCAAACAAGTGGACTGAAAAGGTTAACAGGCCTGGCGCAACTGTCAGGCTGTAACTCGCGCTATACAGGGATTGGCGCGGGTTGTCAGCTAGCAACAAGGGCCACTAGCGCGACTGTCAAAGGAAAAACCGCGCTAATAAATTTTTCCAAGTCAAAAAGAAAGACAAGCGGTCCAAAGCTTGGTTTACAGTATCCAGGCAAGCCAGGAAGCAAGAGGCAGCAAGAAATTCAATCCAACAAGCTATCCAAGCAAGCAAACAAGAGGAAACCAAAGAGGCAAGACAAACTCCAAATTGTTCATTTCGTAAACCAAACCGGAGATTGACTAAAGCGGCTTTGATCTACTTCACTAATGCAAAGCAGTAGTGTTTCGAAGGCTATCTGGCCGTGCTTCAGACTCCGTCTAAAGTTTACAAATTAAACAATAAGCTAAACTCTCCAGCGGAGTTGCCAAATTGTTGGAGAGGTAAATCCCCTCTACGGATAGAGGCGATCCCTACTAGCCCAGAACAGGTCTAGCAACAATCAAACAATGCTACCACGCAAGTTCCTAATTGCAAATAAAAGGTAGGTGATGAAGACCTACTTGGATTCCAACGCTTTTGTTCGTAGAAGAGACGTCGCCCACGCTCCTTTGCCTTGGCTGGTCACAGTCCTCCAGTATCCTCGTGAATGGACACATGCACACAAAGAGAACAACACAAACACAAGCGTGAAATCTAATAAATGTAATTATACATCAGTCAGGAAGGATATAACTCAACATCAATCATTACAAAAATGAGAGTGGAACCGTAATGATAGTCATCTATTATTAATAATCAACAAAGGGGAACACAACTAGCGTCCTGACGTCAAGTCCTCCTTTGGCTGGGTGCTTAGCTACACAAGTTTTGCAAAGCTTGAAGGGATGAGGGGCAAGCCTCTCTCTCTTTGGTGACAAGATATCCTCACTTAGGTTAAGCCTTATGGACACAAAGAAGGCTCTTGCAACTCTAATCTCTTGATATCTTCCTTTTAGCACCAATATAATTCCCACTACCACTAGCTTGCTCAAGGCATGGAGACAAGCTTTTATAGGTGAAAGAGGAAGCGATAAGATCAATCACAACAATAATGGATTTGGCTTCATCACTTGGAAACTTCCATGGAAGGGTGGCAAACTACTTCCCATTCAAGGAGATTCGAAGCCAAACCATCTTCACTTAACATAGATTCAGTTGGTGAATGAGTTGGAGAGAACTTTCGGAGGTTGATTGGTTAACAACTTTGCCCAAATAGGTTGGCGCGATTGCGACTCTGGGACAGAGAGCTAATAGCGCGTCCTTTTTATAGGATTTTCCCCATTGGCGCGGGAAGAATACAGTGGCCCCGCACTAATGTAAAAAGGGCTATTTTCATGGGCAAGCTGCAGGAGATGTCTTCAGGGCATGTGAAGCTCATGTTCAGAGGGAAATGATGCAAGTGGTTTCAAGTCTTGTCACTTCTCACAAGTCCCGGAATGCGTCCTCCAAGGTGCAGGAGAGGGGTAACAGGGACGGTGACAAACGGTGACAAATTACTGTGTAACACCCACTGCACAACTAACCTTCCACTAGTTCCATTAACTGTTAGAACTAGTTTAACTGAACACAACTGGAAATCACTGACATGGATTACTAAAATTTAGTAATCACACATGATTAATCTAACTCCAAGCCCTCTAACTCAAATTTAATGAGCTAATTGAGCGAAAAGAGCCATGTTGTAACACCCTCCTCCCACACTTACCTAAGTTCATCGATCCACTGAGGTAAATGGAAAGGCAAAGCTGAAACCACTATCACACATGGAAAAATCCATGCCAAAGACAGCAAGAGAACCAAACGCACACTTCCATGCACCATGCATGCCAAAAACAACACGGAAATCATACATGCAACTCGATACCTACAGGTAATTCCAATGTAGCCGCTTAATCCAACTTTTCCTTGCTTGATAGTTGTTTTCCTGATCTGAAATGATCATAAGTTAAAACTGATGTAGAATTTATTAGCCATTAACGAATTGAATGTTCGCTGAAAGTGCGGAAACTGACAGAACTTCTTGAGAATAAAGACTTTGTGACAACTAATAGAACATAAGTAATATGCAAAAAAAAAGTGAAAATAGAAAAAACACAATGATACCAAACAAAAAAATTGGTAACGGAGTTCATCCTTGGTGGACTACGTCTCTGGGTCCACTTTCAAGATGGATGACCTCTTTATTAGGATTGAAACAAAAGAAGTCGATTACACAGAGATTTGACCAAACTGAATGTGCATGAAGGCACTTCTGGTAACTGTCAAAGGATAGCTTTCTGAACCATCTCTCCAACGCCTATCACGGTTCCCAATTCTGACTCCGGATGCTCCTGTTACACTAAAACCAAAAACAACCTCTAACCTCCAGAATCTGCTAACAAAAACCAAAATCACTCTCCTCTTCCTTCAATGAACAAACTGCCTTTTAAAACCCACCAGGTGCACTCAAACATCCTTCAATGAGTTTAGGAATGCATTTGGCTAATTTAGGGTTCTTGGGCCTCAATCCATTCATCTCTTGACTCCTTAGGATAACACCATGGCGCTCAAATTAATGTTTTAAACAAACTTAATAACAAAACCCATAAAAAGGCTTTGGATAAGGCCGCGGATTGTTTTCGGTTTGCTAACCGGGCGGAGGGCAATGACAGTGCATGTGAGCAGTTGTCATAGCCACGCTTAGCGCGTCGATGGTTTCGCTACCAGTTGACGGTGCTACGACAGTTCCTGCAACTTGTTCACATATCCCAACCTGCACGGTTTCCAAACCTGGAGGTTAACATACCCCGACGGATGATCAAAACTCTGTTGCAGTTACATTAACTTTGCAGTGAGCTCTGGCCCCGTTCACATGCTACGACAGCCCGCGGTCTTCTCCCACACGGTTAAGACTAGAGGTTTAGGACTGTGATTTTGTTTTATAATGTTTTTTGTAATGTTTTAACATATTTCATAGCCCAAGAGTTGTTACATGGGTTTTAAACTTAGGAAATTGGATTTTATACATTCTAATAGATGATGATGAGATTCATGTCGACCCCCAAACTCTGCAAGGTGAATGATCAACCCACAACGACAACCATATCAACTAAACGCCATGTAAAAACCATAAACATCACATGAACAACTTGATCCATAACCAACACTGTCGAAGTTGAACGACACATGACTGAATTGTTGATGACGACACTGAACACTGAACACTATCGATGAACCTGTGTAACTGATCTGATGAGATCCTCCTGGATCAATCCTCTCCACTTGAAAGATTTTGGACCACAAAAGTTTGACTAAACAAATAGTCGATGAGGGTAGGGCTCCCTCACTTTCCACCTTGCCCTGATTATGTACCAATATATTCGATCAATCACCTACAAGTGATGACCCTGATGATGCTGACCATGACACATTTTGATTCGGTGACCAGTTCCATCCATCTGCCTTATGAACAACTCATGACGATGGTCAAACAACCTGTTATGAACATGGAAATTAATTTCTTTCCATGAAGAACCGTGAGTTAGTGATTCATAATCATCTTTGAAAAGAATCTCTACAGGATATTGTTTAATACCATTGATGATGTAGAAGGATTCGACTCAGAAATATCATTGTATTTTAGGAGACATATGGGGTCTTTTGTTTTAAGGAAGTTTATTTCCTATGCATCAAATTAATGTAATTCTAATGTTTTTGAGTGATTTTATGAGAATAGGATCTAATTAAGTATCTCGAATGAAGGGGAACATGAGAGAATTAGAATAGTTGAGAGTTCATAGGGACTGATAGATTGGAAATTAATTGTAGATCTTAAATTAGGAATTAGTCCACGATTTATGGGATTGAGAGGATTCTTAGGGTTTAGTCCAAATTATTAAGGATCTGACTAGAATTGGTTCACATAACTTTTTTGTATAAATATAAGCTTAAAAGGCATAGAAAGAGTTAGCTAGTTAGAGAGTCAGAGATCAGATAGAGTTTGATTGTAAGCCTATGGGAAAATAGGGAAACATAGGCCACAAATATTGGAAATCAGGCCTGAGAGAAGAACCTGTGTAAATACTTGTTTACGAATATAGAAATTTGATTTCAAACCTGTGTAGAGTACATATGTGACTAGATTGTAATTATTTATAAATGAAGTGTTGTTGCATAAGATATGTGTGTGAAAATGGAATCGTGAAGGACAGAGCACAGAGATAAATGTTTGTGCTTAGCATAATTCCACCAATAAGTGAATGGAGGAGAGTTTTAATCGATATTAGAGTCGATTGTACAACAAAGAATGGGAACTGTTAGATCGTCTAGATCGACAGATAAGATTGGCAGAATGTGAGAACCTGACAAGTTCGTGGGAAAACTCGGAGTAGATCTGGATCGTCCGATTGACAAATCCATAGATATAACGGTCATCGTGTGGTGAAGATGCATGGGCGTTAATTAGAATGTAAAGGCGGTTTTTGTAGGCAGAAGCAGTTTCTCGCGTGGCCACAAGATGGTAAGCGGTAATTAAAAATCGGACCCTAGAAAATTATAGACTGTGATCTAATCTAGTTGAAGTTTGGATAGATCACAGCCATCTATTTAATGGCAATTGGATGGATATCACATGGTTAAAGTGCACAACGTTTAAATTAAAAAATGGACGTGATGAGGATTTGTGCAATGTGATTAAAACCGCGTTCAAATTCAGCCATTAGGACCATTCGTTGGTTGACTAATCGGGCGGTAATCGCGTGGAATAAGTGCATGGTTTAGCTTTTTGAGCGGACCCGATATGATATTAAGACGATTAATTTTATTTGAGTTCCGGTGGGTGAATGGATTAAGGTTGAAGTCCGCGCGATAGTCGTTGATCTAAAGGAGTGAAATCGATGGTGGAGGTTGAACACGATAAAGGGAGCATCCATAAATGTGCAAAAGTTCGTGGAATGGAGGAAAGGTAAGGTTTACGTTGTTTATGTAATATTTCTGTTATAGCAGAGTTATAATAGAAATAAGTTGGATTGGTGAATTTGGGTTAAGTTAAGAATTAACCAAAGTCTAAGACCATGGTATGGTTAATAAGTGCGAAGGTGAAATTAATCAAAGAGTTATTAAAGTTTAGACTTTGGGTTAGTCATATGAAACATTTCCACATGAAGTTTAATTAAGAAGCCTAAAACCTTAATGTAAGATAAATTTTCCAAAGTAAGGAATACTTTGGAATTCATGGAACACACATAGCAGACAAGAAATGATGTATTTGCATACTGTCGGTATATGCGGCTTAGGTTGCATCATTTGGTATCAAAGCTAGTTAAAGCTCTTTTTAATTAAAGCGGAATTGAGCAGAATGCAAGTGCGATTGTAAAAGAATGATGAGATCAGGTTATTGAAAATGATAAGTAGAAGGCATGACATAAGATGAGAGTAAGTGATACTCTTAAGAAGATATTGCAGAAGCATAAAGAAAACACAGTGATGTTTGTTTTCTTGAGGAAAATGGAGATTCACTCAAATGTGAAGAGGGGATGGAGACTACTTGTGAAATCATACAGGTATTGTTTTATTTAACTTTGGTTTGAGTTTTGTAGATTAAAGATAGAGTAAAGATTGATAGAAGCAGACAGACAAGGAAAGATGCATGTGTTCTAAAGAACAAAGTGAATGGAATACTGGAAAAACAAAAGTGGCAGTAAACCTGAAGAATCCGACTGAAGGTTGGACAAAGAGGACAAGAGTGTTCACAAAAGGAAACTGAGCAGCAAGCTTTTGAAAGCTTGGAATGATCTTTGTTTAAGTATCATTGATATTCAGGTAAAAGTAATTAGTGAAGCATCTCAACAAGAAGATCACAACTTGAAGAGTAGTGATGAAGGAAGCCAGTAAGAGTTTCTCAGAGAGAGTGGCAGAACCTAGTATTTCATTTGTGTTTGAAATACAAGAGGACATTTGTGTTCTCAAAAGTGCAGATGAGTTGAAGTCTAGAGCATGGAGTGGTCATATGGTTCTAGAAGAGAGAACCAGAAAGATGTCAAAAGACTAAGCTCAAAGGAGAGAAGCTTAGTGAGGTATCATGCAGCAGGGAGGACTTGTTGTTGCAAAAACTTGTGTAGATCATAGTCAATGAGTGAAGAGCTCATAGAGATGGAGAAGAATATGACCATTGATAGTCATTGTAGAGGTTCAGACAAAATCCACAAAGTGAAGAAGGAGGTTGCCAAGGAAAATGGCAAGAGAATGAGTCAAAAGGAGATTGACAAGGAGATTGCTAAGTTAAAAGAACAACTCAATGTATTAAGGATGATACTATAGGAAAACCAAAGACAAGGTTGGGTCTTGAAGAAAAATGCAGTGAAGTGGTCTAAGTTACAAAGAAGGCAACAACATAAGCAAGTGAAGTGGCTGGTGGAAAAACTCAGAGAAGCTCAGTTGGGAATGGAAGTTTCCATTTGTGAAGCAGAACAGGGTGAAGTTCTGGGTGAAGATGAAGACTTGAAGACTAAAACTTCAAGTGAGACCAAATAGTCACATGATTTTAAATATGATAATTTATGTATGTTTGCAGGTGAAACATATGGAAAAGGACAATTTGTTGATATTGTCATAAAGGAGGAAGAAGATAGGAAGAATCTAAATTCTATTATGAAAGAAGATGAGATAGATAGGTCTCATGTAAATGCCCATACACAGTTGGGGAAAAGTTTTACTTTTTAGCATATTGCAAAGACTAAAAGCAGAGGAAATTTGACTCATGTTGATGGCCAAAAGAAAGAAGAAGTAGGGAAGGATATCAAGCAACCAAGTGAAGGACTTGATGAGATTGAAGAGCAGACCATCGAAGTATTTTTGAATCATGTAAAGGACTTGGAACAGCAGGAGGACTTAGTTATTGAATCATCAAGTGAGATCATGAGGTCTTGTGGTTTTAAAACTGAAAAGTTGTGTGTGAATGTAGGTATTGCAGAAGACAAACCATCCTATGGAACTATCTTGAGTGAAGCTGAAAGTTGCCAAGCAAAGTATGATGATGACTGTCTTTCAAATGAGGATCAAGTTGAGTTATTACAATAGAAGGAGTTCATAAATTCCTTGCTTAGTGAAGGAAATATCTTCAGTAGAGATGAGACAATTATATCTTATGATAAAGAATTTGTTATTGGTAAGGACAAAGAGGAATTGATTTTCTTATATGGCCAAAGGAAGAGTGATGGACAAACATCTAAAACTATCACAGAGATGGAGGGTCAAAATTTTATTCTGATTGAGAATGAAGAAGTAGTGTCACTAGGAAATTATACTTGTGAAAAAGAAGAAGATAGTGAGGATTGTACAAAGCTTTTAGGAGAAATCCCAAGTGAGATGGAAATTTAATGGCATGAGATAAGTCTTTTGGAGAAAAGGCTAGAAAACCAAAGAGTAAGTGTTTAGGTTGTAAAATCATAACTAAATGAGAATGAAGAAGTTCACTACAGTGGACAAGAGCAGGAAGACATCATTGAAATAGATGATGTTGAGAAGGGATCTATTGAGGATCTTATAAGTTGTTTGGAGAATGAGGAGGAAGAGAGACTTGCAGGAAGTTCCATGAGCTCTTTGAAGATTTCAGATCAAGAAATGGATATGATGATAAGTAAGGCTGACAGGCCTAATGTTTTTGTTTTTGACATTTTGTGTGTGGTTGTAGATTTAGCAAATGAAGAACAATTATTGCAAACTATTATACATGTTAAGGAAGATGAGAAGACTAAGAAAATTCTCATGTGTAATGACAAATTAAAAATGATGCTGGTAAAAGGACATCATGTTTCTCATGATTGGTGTAAGCAAGCAAGTTTTGAAGTAGATAAAGATGGAAAATCTTCTCTAGGTATCATAGAAATTGAAGAAGATTGAAGCCCATATATGATGATGAATACTTCTCAGAAGAAGAAAATTTTGAATTGGTACAGAAGACGTATATAGATGCACCGATTAATAGAGGACAAGCTCAGCATGAAGACCAAAGAGATGAAGTTAAACACAGATATTGTGATATGGATAAAGGAGAATCAGGTGATAGGTAGTCACTTGAAATTGACATGAAGATGAAGGAAATGTACAAAGACATTTCAAAGAGGCAAGATCAGAATTGCATTCTGATGGAGAATGAGACTATGTTGTCTCACGAGGACAACCAAGGGGGAGCACATGCACATTTGGTTAATAAGGAGAGACTAGCTGACAGTCTCGTGAATCCTTTTGAGAATTTAAATCAGCATACTGATGTGCTGACAAAGGAGGAAAAATCAGAGCAGCAAGCTGAATTGTTGCCAAAGAAAGAAAAGGCACAAAAGCCTTATGATTTTTATTTTAACAATTGTTTTATGATTACAGGTTTTGTTGCAGACAAGGAGCATAAATTAGATGTTGCAGAGGGAGATATCTTCACCGATATTCAGGAAGTTTGGGTGGAAGAAATATCTATAGAAGTACCTGGAATAATATCTATAGAAGTACCTGGAGCAATATCTATAGCAGTACCTAGAGAAATCTCAAGAGAAATAGCAGAAACTGAAGTAGGAAAAGTTGAAGAAAGTAATCAACGTTTTAAATATGAATGGATAACGTGCAGTGAGATGCAGAATGAGAAGGTGACAAAGTTAGTGGGCAGCAACAACAACCTAAAGCAGTGAGAAAGAGATAG
This sequence comes from Pinus taeda, assembly GCA_000404065.3. Taxonomy (NCBI): domain Eukaryota; kingdom Viridiplantae; phylum Streptophyta; class Pinopsida; order Pinales; family Pinaceae; genus Pinus; species Pinus taeda. The sequence goes on along the minus strand of APFE030144087.1, from coordinate 17,418 downwards.
CTGTAAATGGTAGAGTATGTACCATCCCAAGGATGTGTTGGAAATGGAGATTGAATAATTATGGCAGTTGATGATGAAATAGTCCAGGTTGAGGAAAATGACAACAAGAGGAGTGATCAATCAGAATTTGAAAATGATTGAAAAGAGGAAGATGAACCATAAGACAACAGATATACAACAGCAGCAAAGGTGCAAGGCATTTGGGCAGTTACAAACTAAAGTTTGGGACCCTGGAGGTTTTTCTATCAACATATGAGGACACATGATCAGGAGATCATGAATGTTTTCAACCTTGGGAGTCTGATGCAGGAGCATTCGGCTTAGAAATATCATTGTATTTTAGTAGACATACGGGGTCTTTTGTTTTAAGGAAGTTGGTTTCCTATGCATCAAATTAATGTAATTCTAATGTTTTTGAGTGATTTTATGAGAATAGGATCTAATTAAGTATTGAGAGGCATATTGTAAATGTTCTCGAATGAAGGGGAACATGAGAGAATCAAGATAGTTGAGTGTTCATAGGGATTGATAGATTGGAAATTAATTGTAGATCTTAAATTAGGAATTAGTCCATGATTTATGGGATTGAGAGGATTCATAGGGTTTAGTTGAAATTATTAAGGATCTAAACCAGAATTGGTTCACAAAACCTTTTTGTATAAATGTAAGCCTAAAAGGCATAGAAAGAGTTATCTAGTTAGAGAGTCAGAGATCAGATATAGTTTGCTTGTAAGCCTACGGGAAGATAGGGAAACAGAGGCCATGAATATTGGAAATCAAGCCTGAGAGAAGAACCTGTGTAAATACTTGTTTACGAATACATAAATTTTATTTCAAACCTGTGTAGAGTACATATGTGACTAGATTGTAATTATTTATAAACGAAGTGTTGTTGCATAAGATATGTGTGAAAATAGAATCGTGAAGGACAGAGCGTAGAGATAAATGTGTGTGTTTAACGTAATTCCACCAATAAGTGCACAGAGAAGAGTTTTAATCGAGGTTGGAGTCGATTGTACAACAAAGAATGGGAACCGTCAGATCGTCTAGATCGACGGATAAGATTGGCGGAACGTGCAAGCCTGACAAGTTCATCGAGAAAACCTGGAGTAGATCTGGATCATCCAATTAACAGATCCATAGGTCTAATGGTCATCGCGTGGTGAATATTCGTGGGTATTAATCAGAATGGAAAGGTAGTTTTTGTAGGTGGAAGCGGTTTCTCGTGTGGCCACAAGATGGTAAGCGGTAATTAAAAACCGGACCAGAGAAAATTATAGACTGTGATCTAATTCAGTTGAAGTCTGGATAGATCACAACTATCCGTTTAATGGCAATCGGATGGATATTGCGTGGTTAAAGTGCACGGGGTTTAAATTGAAAAACAGACACGATGAGGATTTGTGCAACGGGATTAAAACCACATTGAAATCTTGCCATTAGGACTGTCTGTTGGTTGACTGATCGGACGGTAATCACGCGCGAATAAGTGCGTGATTTAGCTTTTCGAGCAGACTTGATATGTTATTAAGACGATTAATTTTATTTGAGTTCTGGTGGGTGAATGGATTAAGGTTTTAGTTCGTGTGATAGTGGTTGACCTGAACGAGTGAAATTGACGTTGGAGGTTGAATGCGATAAAGGGAGCATCGACAAATGTGCAAAAGTCCGTAGAATGGCGGAAAGGTAAGGTTTAAGTGGTTTATGTAATATTTCTATTATATGAGAGTTATAATAGAAATAAGGGGGATTGGTGAATTCAGGTTAAGTTAAGAATTAACCAAAGTCTAAGACTAGGGTATGGTTAATCAGTGTGGAGGTGAAATTAATCAAAGAGTTATTAAAGTTTAGACTTTGGGTTAGTCATATGAAACATTTCCACATGAAGTTTAATTAAGAATCCCAAAACCTTAATGTAAGAGAAATTTTCCTAAGTAAGGAATACTTTGGAATTCATGGAACACACATAAAAAACAAGAAATGATGTATTTGCATACTATGGGTATATGTGGCTTAGGTTGCATCAATTGACATGTATTAACAATCTACTCTGCGGAATAACAAGATAATCAAAGATGTTTTTGACATCAAACCAACTACTTGACTTGACATACTTTCGTGCTTCCTGATTACTAAGTGAACTTGCTACCATAAACCCATCAAATTGTAAGGTGAAAATAGCTGCAACTTAGTTTGTCTTTGAAAGTATTGAATTAGCTGTTGATTTTTTTGAATCATTTTTCCCCTATCCATTAAATGATTTTTTCATTGATTAGCACTTTCCCCTGGTGCATAAGTTTCCCTTAAATACTTTGACATTTCTTTAGAAAAGGATTTAATATGAAAACAAATAGGTTTCCTCTCGACTTGAAAAGAGGCTTCCAAATTATTTTCAACATGAATAGGTGACACAATACAAGAGGAATTTAACACTGTCTTTCCCCAACAATGACCTTTTCCTTGTAACTTTTAATTTCCAAACTTGGACTGAATTGATTCATTTTGACATTAGGAAGAGGAGCTTTAGGCACAAACTAAAATTCATGTTGTATTGCCTGCCTATGAGTAAGATGTTTGGTTTCTTTAAATATAATTGGAATAGTTTCTATCTCTTTAATCAAACTATCTTTAAGCTGAGACTCATAACTTGAACAAACATCATGTTGATTGTTATATTGTTCCTTTACACACATGATTACAAATCTTTTATTTGAACTTATTAATCGCTTCATTTGATTAGCAACAATATTCAAATGATTTTTACTTTGATGTGTCGTGACAATCAATTCAACCCCACCTTTCTTAAGGTGATATTTATGCTCTCTCCTGTAAAATACTTCATCATGATCATAAAGATAAGGAATTCCGAAGACAACTCCACATATGTTTACTGGAACCACATCTAATTCCACTTCATCAATGTAATTAGCTGTAATGGCAAATCTTAATCGACACTGTTTGGTGACTTTTATCTGAGTTGATTTATTTAGCCATCCTAATGGGTAAGGTCTTGGATGATTCCGTGTTTCCAAACCCAAACTTTTAACTAAATATTTAGATATTAGATTGGCATGTGATCCACTGTCAAACATTGTATCTATATTTGTGTTCTTAGAATTTATCCTTATGTTAAACAATTCAACTCTTTTATCCTCATTTGAAGGATTTATGTGTGATGAAGATGCAATAGATTTCGAACTTGAACTAGTGTCAGAAGTTTTACCTGTCATAACCATAGCAATTATCCTCCTTTCATCACCTGAATTTGAACCTAGATCTTGCTGGACTACTGCAATTGCCTTATTTTCATCCTTCTCCTTAAGAAACTTTTTGGGATTAAGTTATGGATGAAGTTTCCAACACTTAGATTCATCATAACCGATTCTCTAGCAATGAGAACAAGTAGGTCTTTCCTTCTGAGCTATCATTGATTTCTTTCTATTCGAATCATTCTTCCCCTTACTGTCATTGGAATCTTTGATTTCCAACTCTTTGGATGATTGCAATGAAAAATTGAATGGTTTGACACCTGATTCAATATGTATGGCCTGAACACACACTTCGTCAAAATCATCAGGATTAAACATCAATAATGTATGTTGCAAATATGAATGTAAACTACCGATGTATTTTAACAAAGTTTCACGTGTATCCAATGAAATACTAAGCGCCAATGCTTTATTTCTAAATTCGTGAGTAAATCCTGAACACTCTACCCTTTACCTTGCCTCAGATGTTGCCAATCAATAATAGCTTGCTGCATGTATCCTAAGGATAGAATTTTTTCCTAAGAGCTTTTAAAAACTTAGACCATTAAGAGATGACTTTTCCTTTACGCTTTACATCTATCTAAGTTTTAATTTCCCATCGGATTTGTTAAACACACATGGGTAGCGAGAACAATATGAAAGATAAATCATGAGAGTACAATTTTTATTAACAAGAGATATACATTTATAGTACATTGTTGTGACCATTGGGTTCCACATCCCAAGGTCTCTTGGACTACTTTGTCTATTTGACTTCCACACTAACCCATTGAGGATTAGGTGTCCAACATTCCCCCCCTTAATCCGAAGGGTTATGTATATGTCCAAGAAGAGAGCTGTAATACAAAATGTGAAAAAATGCATGGCAGCACTAGGTTGAATGTGCTCTCTGAAATGTTGGTATAAAGGGCGGTGGTTTAAGGATGACCACCAACACTAGAAAGCTTAGTGCAATTCCCAGAACTCTTCCAAAACTGGCAAGAAGTTGAAGTCTTCTGCTAGAGGAGGTGCTCCTATTGATTTGAAGAGGGAAACCTTCAACCATAAAAGGGAGGTCTCACCCCGCATAAAAGGGAGAACTTCAACATGAAAAGGGAAGTCTCAACCTGTGATGGTTTAAGGATGACCAACAACTCTAGAATGCTTAATGCAATTCCTGGAACTCTTCCAAAACTGGCAAGAAGCTGGAGTCTTCTGCTAGAGGAAGTGTTCTCAATTTTGTTCCTGTAACTCTTCCAAAACTGGCAAGAAGTTGAAGTCTTCTGCTAGAGGAAGTGTCCCAGATTGCCAACTGAAGGCATGTTCACGGGCATCTTTGTCTTTGGCTACAACCCTGAAACTGGTGTGGCAGATTGTGGCTCAGGCTCGCTTGATGTGGCTTTGAAGCGTGTAGATGACTATCATTTCCCCCCCTGTCAGATACAAGGTGAGATGATGGAGAAAACTCAACTGCAAGACTTTTCAATACTCTGGAACAAGTTCTGACATGTGTTTGGAATATCTTCTTAGCTGTTGATGCCCATTGCCAAGAAGCGATCCATCCAAGATGAATCTTTGTTCTTGTAGGACGTTTGTTTCTGAAGCATCTGTGTGAAGAATCACTATTTTTATGACAGTGCTTACATGGATGAAGATCAAAACAGTGATCTTTCAAATGGCCAACTCGGTCACAGTGTTGGCATTTCACGATTTGTTGTTGTTGTTGCTGTGGAAGAGGGGCAGAGTCTAAAACAGCTGAAGCTGAACTATCATGATGAGCAGGTGAATTGTCATGAATGAATCCAGCACTTTGAAACTGAATGGGCTTGGCATATTCTGGAATATGAAAGGACAAGTCCTTGTCATATCCAAGACCGGTTTTGTGCTTATTGTGGACAAGTTGTTCCCAAGGTCTGATGATGGGCTTGGGAAGTGCAGACTGAGTTTCTGCATCTGCATTTACAACTGCTACTTTGTTTGAATGAACTGTAACATTATTAACATGCTGCTGATGGGTGGTTGTCTCAATGTTCTGAATAGGTTCAGAATGATCTCTATTTTGATGTAGCTCTTCTTGCTGTAGCTGTGATTCAAGTTGCAAAAAATCAATCTTTTCCTGTGCATTTTGTAGACATGTGTGAATTTCTGAGAGAGATCCTTTGCTGATTTGTAATGTGTCATCAACAGTAGATTGTATAAGAGTTTTCATGAACTCTAATACTTCACTGATTCTGGCCATTTTTCTTCAATGTCAAGTTTACACCTTTAAAAGCTGATCACAATTATTACTTTTGCAACATTTGATTTTCATAATATATCAGCCTGCAACGTATATTATTTTTCATATAATACCAAGAAGTCTTCTAACAAATGCAGAGCATAAACTGTTTTAAATACAATGCCACAATTGGGGCAGCAGCAATTGCAAACTTGCTTGGATCCTTCAAGTACTCCAGGAGATTAGAGAATACTCACCCCTGCTGTATATGCAGTCACTTATTAAGGAGATTTGACTCTTTGACAGTGATAAAATCTGCCCAAAAAGGACAACTCGAACACAAACTTATAGAACTTGATTTGAAGATGCTTTTAAAACATTTGATTTTAATAATATATCAGCCTGCAACGTATATTATTTTTCATATAATACCAAGAAGTCTTCTAACAAATGCAGAGCATAAACTGTTTTAAATACAATGCCACAATTGGGGCAGCAGCAATTGCAAACTTGCTTGGATCCTTCAAGTACTCCAGGAGATTAGAGAATACTCACCCCTGCTGTATATGCAGTCACTTATTAAGGAGATTTGACTCTTTGACAGTGATAAAATCTGCCCAAAAAGGACAACTCGAATACATCTTTAAAACTGATCACAATTATTACTTAATGCATAAAATTAATATCCACTCACAGTACACAGCAATATCTTGTATAAATGTGCATCAAATGAATCAGGGAATCAATGCATATATATATGTAGACATAAACTATAATGGGTTTTAAATACAATGCCACAATTGGGGCAGCAGCAATTGCAAACTTGCTTGGATCCTTCAAGTACTCCAGGAGATTAGAGAATACTCACCCCTGCTGTATATGCAGTCACTTATTAAGGAGATTTGACTCTTTGACAGTGATAAAATCTGCCCAAAAAGGACAACTCGAACACAAACTTATAGAACTTGATTTGAAGATGCTTTTAAAACATTTGATTTTAATAATATATCAGCCTGCAACGTATATTATTTTTCATATAATACCAAGAAGTCTTCTAACAAATGCAGAGCATAAACTGTCTAGTACCACAATCCAACAGAAATTGTTAAGACACCGTATTCACCATACTATTGCATATATGCCACTTTTTCACTGCAAATTTTACATTAGAGGCAACACTCCAGGGACCGAGAATCACTACAACACATTATCAATACAACCCTCAAAATTTCAACAGACTTTCCAACAAATATATACCACTGCTTACATCAAAGATGAAATATTTGATGCCTATGAAATATTTCATATTTCATTCCATCTGCATTCCAGAGCAGTTCTACTCTGCAAGACAATTCATGAAAACACCCACATATTTCTGCAATTTCCTATTACTTCAATTCACTGATTCTGCTCACAAACAGAAATCGACCCAACAAATCCTGTCTTCATGTTATGAAATTCGATTGCACAAAAATCGATTTATCAACCTCAACAATGCTGTCATTTAGTTTAATTGTGATTGCCCATTTCATGCAATTCAACCAGCTTCAAATGCCTTTCCTCAACATGTGTAAACAAAGTCGATATGAATCGATACTAATTTACAAGCAGAGCTTACAATCTTTGAATACAAATATCGCTCATCATCCAAGAAAACAAAACATACTTCTATTACAAAATTCCTCTCATATGCACACACAACAAATTTTAGGAATTGAAATCAATTAATTTCAATGTATTTTCGGTGACTTCACTTGGCTTCGTTGCTTTTGGTCAAACCAACTACTCGGCACAAGGAAGGAGGACTCACTTCATCTCTCAACCACCAACCCAGAGAACAAGTTCCCTAAACCATCTACGCATTTCAAGAGCATGAGGTTAGAACCCATGCGACAAGCAATGATCTTCCAGCAACCACAACAAACACTATATACAAAGTGTATTAAAGTCATCCAAACACAATTGATATATTATTGATCATTGGAAGGTATGAACAGAGTTCTGCTGCGCTAAAGATATTCACCAAACATAATGCCTTAAGAGTATCAAACGCTATTCATAAAATGTGAATAGAATTCTGCTTCATGTAGCGTTCACCGTGTCTCAAAATTAGTGTTCATTTTTTTTTCAACACAAAGTTTTTCTTTTTATTACTCATATGAATCCACCATTATTATACCATACGACCCTTTCTATTTTATTCAATCAACCATTTAATACATATCATAGTTGTGTACCATAATACACCACACAACATCATAACATTTGCAGGAACTTTTCAACGCACCGTCAATGGAATACTACACACAGTCAACGGAACTCAACGGATACCATATGAACACATGGTCTTCGCAGAGCACACAACAGGCCACGACCATTGTCAACGCAACATACAAACTTAAGTAGCATATTAGTTAAATGCCTTAGGTCAAGACCTCAAGCTCTCTCGTATCCTGCAATTTGAACTATCAATTACAAAGGCCAGTTCATAACTTTTATTCTATCTGGATTTTTCTAAGAAAATCATGATAGCTCAATACAATGTTGACACGAGATACGATTACAAGTCTTCGAACAATCAAGGAAATTGATACGATTACACCAGCTCACCATAATTCGGCAGTTCGAACCAGCTCAGAAAGGGTTCTTATGCACTGGAGTTCTTTTGTCACAAGGCCATCACATTGCAGTCCAGTTTGCTAAATTTCAGACATCTCGGAATTTGTGGGCTTCGTCCAAGGAAGGATCAGCATGGTTTCCCCTTCAGCATTGTACAATCATCTCAAGGAAGCATAACCCTTCTTTTTGCTTGCGGGGCCCAATGTAATAGAATCAGAGGAGCACATCCTCAAAATGGAAAGACAAATTAAATCGATTGTAAAAGATGTTCGTGAAGCTTATCAGTGTGAGCCTGTTGGCAGAATTGCAGATATCATTCAAATACTAGCATTTCTAGGTCGCCAGACAGATCTTCTTGAATCCAAATGTAATGGTTTATGAGCGCGGCACGATGTTTGGATATAATGACTTGATTGTTGACCCTCACAATATAGAGTGGTTAAGGGATGCACATTGTCTAGTGGTAACGAACGTTACACATGCATTGTAGCAGCCAGCTGGTAGAAAGCTTGAAGGTGGAGGAGTTGCAAGCAGGTACCTGCGGGCTCTGATACCAATGGACAATGTGCAGCGTAACAATAAGAAATACCAATGGATAGCATTTATTTGAGAAAAGCATTCATTTGTACAAATACTCAAAGCAGCAAACGTATTTCAGGCAGCATGAAAAGCAGTTATGTCAGACGCAGGTGTCAGCGCATCCAGATGAACAGGCTACCAAAGTTTAGCAGAATGCAAGCTACGGTTTAATGCTAGGCGCAGGTACCATGTAAGGCGACGATTTAATGGAATATGCAGAACAACAAACATTCATGGACAAACCTTCAGGCAGTCAGAGAGCAGATTATTACGACTGAGAAGATTCAGAATGGCAGAGAGAGGCCAAAAATGACGCTGGAGAAATGACAGGTTAGCGGAGAAAATATTCATGAAATGATCTGCACATACACATAAGGGCCATAAAACAAATGGCTCAAAATAATTATGCAGGGTAGGAATACGTCTGCTCTGATACCATGTTAAACACACATGGGTAGCGAGAACAATATGAAAGATAAATCATGAGAGTAAAATTTTTATTAACAAGAGATATACATTTATAGTACATTGTTGTGACCATTGGGTTCCACATCCCAAGGTCTCTTGGACTACTTTGTCTATTCGGCTTCCACACTAACCCATTGAGGATTAGGTGTCCAACAGGATTAAAGCTATTCCCCCCATTCTAAGTGTAGCTAACTGAATTTTTGTTTTATCATCAGAAATGTTCTGAATACGACAATACACTTCTAACTACTTAATCCAGTTATCTAACTTTTCGGGATTCATTTCGCCATCATAAATAGGTAACTCAAATTTTACATCAAGTTTGAAAAGAGATGTTTTCTCAGGTTTCTTTTTTGTTTCTGATTCTGCACTAGAAGAAGAAGAAGAAGAATATGATGATGGAGATGATGGAGGTGAAGGTGGTTTATGAGCCTTACCTTTACCTTTGTCCTTCTTCAATGTCTTTGAAGAAGAAGTTGCATCTCTCACCTTATTGTCTTCGTAGAGTTCTCCCAACATCTATTGCATAGTCAAGAATGCTTGTTGAAACTATTCATCACTCATCTTAGTTTCAGTATTTTCACCTGCATCAGATCCTGTCATGGTTGACTTAGGAACTACTCGTCGCTTTCCAATCTCTGGATCAATATACTCAAGGATTCCTTCTCCACATTACGACTTTGACCTGGTTAACACTCAATGAAAAATTATACAAATGCAACCTACTCTGATACCAAAATATATGATATGAAATGATCATAAGTTAAAACTGATGTAGAATTGATTAGCCATTAACAAATTGAATGTTAGCTGAAAGTGCGGAAACCAAGAGAATTGCTTGAGAAGAAATACTTTACGACAGCTGATAAAGCATAAGAAAGATGCAAAACAGAAGTTAAAATAGCAAAAAAACAGTGATACTAGACAGAAAAATTGATTACGGAGTTTGTCCCTGATGGGCTCTGTATCCGGGTCCACTTTCAAAATGGGCGACCACTTTATTAGGATTAAAATAGAAGAAGTCAATTACATAGAGATTTGACCAAACTGAGTGTGCACGTAGGCACTTCTAGTCACTGTCAAAGGATAGCTTTCTGAACCAGCTTTCCAATGCCTATCATGGTTCCCAATTCTGACTCTGAATGCTCTTGTTACACTGAAAACAAAAATAGCCTCTAACCTCCAGAATCTGCATACAAAAACCAAAATCACTCTCCTCTTCCTTCAACGAACAAACTACCTTTTAAAACCCACCAGGTGCACTCGAACTTCCTTCAATGAGTTTAGGAATGTATTTGGTTAATTTAGGGTTCTTGGGCCTCGGTCCATTCATCTCTTGACTCCTTTGGATAACACCATGGCCCTCGAATTAATGTTCTAAACAAACTTCATAACAAAACCAATAAAAATACTTTGGGTAATGTCGCAGAATGTTAGTGGTTAGCTAACTAGGCAGACGGTAATGATAGCGCATGTGAGAAGTTGTCATAGCCAGGATTAGTGCACCCCATGGTTTTGCTACCAGCTAATGATGCTCTGGTGGTTCCTGTAACCTGTTCACATATCCCAACTCACGCGATTTCCAAACTTGGAGGTTAACATACCCTGGTGGATGATCAAAACTCCGTTGCGGTTACATTAACTTTGCGGTAAGTTCCAGCCCCGTTCACATGTTACCACTACCCGAGGTCTTCTCCTGCGTGGTTAATATTGGCGGTTTAGGATTGTGATTTTTTTTTTTAATTTTTTTTTGTAATATTTTAACATATTTCATAGCCCGAGATTTGTTACATGGGTTTTAGACTTAGGAAATTGGATTTTTATACATAGTTTCCAATGCATTGAGGTCCGATAGATATATAGCTTTAGGGTTTAGGTCTTTTAATGATTTGTATTTGTAATACATAGATTTGTATTGGAATATGGTTATTTAGGTTTTAGGTAATGGTATTTAGACTTAGGTTTTGATGTTTTCCTCCATAGTTTTAGGGCTAGGGTTTAGTCAAGGTTTTAGCCTTACTGTTACCGGGAATAGTGTCCACTCGAAGCTGCTATTCCCGCTAAGACTGGTAGCTATCTTAGAAACAAACAAGTAAAGTCTACTTTCGCTTTCCTTTAGGAAAATAGATAAGAGTGGAACAAAGGAGAGCAACCTTAGTCTTGCGCTTGGTTTCCTTGTTTGATTCCTCTCCTTCTTGATAGATCTTTGCCGCTTCTTCTTCCTCTGCCCAGCTTCAAAGAGCACCTGTGGAATCAAAGCAACATACTACTATCAAAGAATAGAGATCTATATTCATAAATAACACAGGACCAGATATGTGTTAACCATACAAATGCATATATAAGCAAACATGCAAGAATATGGAGGAAAACTTGAATAGCTTTATTAAGATCAAGAATAGCAAGAGGATTACAACCATATGTTCTGACCCAGCATCATCCTCCAGCAAGAAAGCCCTTCTTCACCTCAAGTAAAGCTTAGATCACCCAACT
>APFE030144084.1:0-15823 GCA_000404065.3 Pinus taeda | reverse complement strand
AACTTCATTTACCCAATTTTAGATAGCCGATGGGTTTCTCCCTTGGTTATAGTACCTAAAAAGAATGGTAAATGGAGGGTGTGCATTGATTACAGGGAATTGAATAAAGCAACTTTGAAGGATCACTTTCCTTTTCCCTTTATCGATCAAGCATTAGATACATTAGCAGGCAAAAAGTAATTTTCATTTCTGGATGGTTTTAGTGGTTATAATCAAATACAGGTAGCACCTGAAGATCAGGATAAAACCACATTTACTTGTCCATGGGGAACATTTGCCTACCGAGTGCTTCCTTTTGGATTATGCAATGCACCCGCAACATTCCAAAGAGCGTACTAGGAATTTTTTCTGATCTAATCCATGATTGTGTAAAGGTGTATATGGATGATTTTACAGTTTACGGTAATACATTTGAAGAGGCCTTAGAAAATTTGGAAAAAGTCCTTATAAGATGTAAAGAAACAAACCTTTCATTAAGCCATGAAAAATGCTTTATGATTTTTACTGAAGGTATTGTTTTGGGACATCATATTTCAGGGGATGGGATTAAAGTTGATAAATCAAAAGTTGAAGTCATCTCTAAGTTACCTATTCCAAATTGTCAAAAATATGTTAGAAGTTTTCTAGGATTTACTAGTTATTATAGAAGATTTATAGAAAACTTTACCAAAATAGCATCTCCACTCTTCAAACTTCTTACAAAAGACTGTGAATTCAAATGGAGTCCTGATTGCCAATCAACATTTGAAGCTTTGAAAACAAGAATATCTGAAGCGCCTATCTTGAGAGGACCAAATTGGAAACTTCCTTTCCACATTTCTACAGATGCTTCAGATACAGCTCTAGGAGCTATGTTGGGACAAAAAGATTTAGTTCCTTATGCCATTTACTATACTAGTAAAAATTTGACTCCCACTAAGTTGAATTATACTGTGACTGAAAAAGAGTTCTTAGTTGTTGTTCATGCAATTAATAAGTTCAAACATTATATAACAGGCTATGAAACTTTTATTCATACTGATCATTCTGCAATTAGATATATAATGAACAAACCCGTTACTAATGGCAAAGTTACAAGGTGGCTCCTACTTTTGCAGGAATTCAACATTACTGTGTTAGATAGACCAGGGAAACAAAACACAATAGCTGATTTCTTGTCTAGGATTCAGAATATCAAAGAAGATTCACCTGTCGAGGATAAGTTTCCTGATGAATACTTATTTGCAGTAACTACTAAGACTCCTTGGTTTGTAGATATGGCTAACTATTTGGTTACAGGGAAACTGCCTCCACATTTATTTCCTAGTGAAAGAAGAAAGATTATTCAAGAGAGTTCAAGATATTCATGGATTTCTAATGAATTGTTTAAAACAGGGCCAAACTTAGTGATCAGAAGATGTGTCAGGGAAGATGAAATGCCTGATATCCTCAAAGAATGTCATGATGAACCATGTGGTGGACACTTTGCTAACAAGAGGATAGCCTATAAAATCCTTTCTTTAGGATATTATTGGCCATCCCTCTTCAAAGATGCAAAACAATATGTCAAAAGGTGTGACAACTGCCAAAGGGTAGGGAAACCTACCCCCTCAAATGAGATGCCATTACAACCTCAGGTACTCATCGAACCCTTTGAAAAATGGGCTTTAGACTTTATTGGACCTATTAATCCTCCATCTAAACAGAAAAAGTATATATTGGTATGTACTGATTATGTCACTAAATGGGTAGAAGCGAAAGCATTATATTCTGCTACTGAAAATTCAGTTGTTAGTTTTCTTTATGAGGATATTTTTACTCGCTTTGGTGTTCCAAGAGAAATTGTGACAGATTAGGGAGGTCAATTCACATCCAAACTGATGGAGAAGCTGATGGAAGAGTACAAGGTCAAGCACAGAAAATCCACTCCTTACCATATGCAAGCAAATGGTCAGGTGGAGTCCACAAACAAAGTAATTGAAGGCATCATTACCAAGACTGTTCATCTACACATAAGAGATTGGGCAGAAAGGCTTCCTGAAGCCTTATGGGCCTATAGAACCACATGGAGGAGCACAACAGGACATTCTCCCTATGAACTTGTTTATGGGAAGGAAGTTCTACTCCCCATTGAGTTCCAAATTAAGACCTTCAAGATGGCAGTTCAATTGGGAATGAATCTATCAGAAGCCCAAAAGCACAGAATGGAGCAGTTGAATGAGCTAGATGAGATCAGACAAGAAGCAATTCAAAGAACTGATCTAGTTCAACATCAAAGAGCTAAATGGCATGATAAGTACATCAAGGAATTTTTTTTTCAAGGAGATTGGGCATTGCTATTTGGTTCCAAGTTCAAATATTTTCAAGGTAAATTTCAGACTCATTGGCTTGGGCCATATGAGATTGAATTTTTTTTTAGCAATGGAGCTGTAAGAATCAAAACAATTGATGAGTATCAAACTCCTCTCATTGTGAATGGTCACCAGATTGAATATCTATCATAAGCCACTCTCAAAGGAGGAGTTTATCAAAATCTTTTAGGATAATTCTGCAATGAGGCTTGTGAAGAAGAATCCTTCTTCTCCACCAGCCTAGTCTTTGTTCTTTTCATCATCATGTATATATAGTATATATATATATATATATATATATATATATAATAATATATTATATATATATATAATATATATATGATATATATATATATATATATATATATATAGATAGTATATGAGGCCTGAAAACCAATCATTGATTGGTAGCCTTATACAGAAAATATGGGGCGAAAATCAGAAGCTTCTAACACACTATATTTTCCAAAAAAATCTCTCTCATTTCACTCATAGTTGTTTCATTTCATGTCATTCATTTCATTACATTTTATTCCATCTCGTCACCACATTCCACCAATAAGAATTTCTTTCATGTTCAGATTTCTATATATCATTCATTCAGTGATCTGTCATTTCCATCCATCTTCATTCATTTCACCAAGTCATGTGTTATTCACTATGTTAGTTTCCGTAGCCGAATTCTGATTCCGTAGCTGAATACTGATTCTGCAGCTAATTGTTGATTCCGAAGCTAATCCTCTGCTACTCTGCAGTGACAACCAGGTAATTAGCCAAATAATGATGATAGTCAGATGTAGGTATGGAAGAGGAAAATCTTTTGAAGATGTCAGCACCTCAAAAGCCACCTACAAGAGACAACCATTCAAAAGTTAGGGAACGGAAGTGGTAAGATTCTAAGGTATGAGAAAAATCAATTTCAAATAGCATTTTAAACACATAATCTGTATAGTTGTAAAATCAAAAACTCCATAATGTGTAATGATTGATTTGATAGTTGCCTTAACTCCTCCATGACCTCTGCATAACTTCACCATGACCTTTGCATCAAATTCCAACAGCCTCATAATCCTCTTCCGAATTTAACTCATACTCCGTTGCACATTCGCATAACACATGTTGAACCGGTTAATCATGAAGATGTAAGCCAATTGACCACGACTCTCCTCCTCTGACGCACCAATCCGCAGTCATTTTATGAATTTGCCAACGTCTATTTCGTAGCCTTTTATTTCAAAATTCTGCTAGTCTCACGCTGTCTCCATACTCTCACACTGAGTTTACGATTTCCTGTTTAGGGTTTGTTTACACAGGCCTCTGTTCCGTGAACCTGTTCTCATTGCATGCTCCGTATTCTTCCTACATTATAACCACTAGTTTTCTCCATAGTCCTTCTTCCATTCTCCACTCATATCACTGTCCTGCCTCCGTGAAACCTTCACTTACAGAGGTATTTTCGACGAAAAGAGGAGGAATGGGTCTTCTGGTAAGAACAGAGCCAGATGGAGCCAAATTTATGGAGGGCTATCTATAGCTAATGAGCACGTTAAGAAAAGTAAGGCGGCTGCAATTTATTTAGAAGTTCAAGGGTTATAATAAAGAAGTCACGAAGACATTTTCAAGGTCCTTCAACGGTGTGGAAGTCGAGATTGGGGATATCAAATTCTCGGTGACAGAGGCATCCATTGCAGCAACAACAGAACTCCCACAGGAAGGAGAACGATGGTTCAAAAATAAAGATTTCGATGAAAAGGCCTAGAGGATCATTTTTCATAACCCAGGTATGGATATATCCATTTTTAAACGTGGAATTCCTGTTTCAGCCCTAAAGGAAAAATGGACCAGTCTGCTGTTGATAATCCAAAAATTCATTACGTGTGAAGGAAGGTATGGGTCTATGTACATGTACCATATAAGGTTATTAATGATTTTTCTAGAGAGTCAAACCATCAATATGGCTTATTTCTTGTTAAGTAGCTTGAAAAAGATGTCCACCACTATACAAAAAAATCTAGATGACGTGGAGCCTCATCTTTATCATCACGACCTTGTTAAAATTCTGGTTGAAAATTATTTGAAGGAAAGAAAGGACACATGGGAACAATTTTTAATTAGAAATTTCTTCCAGGACCCACCTGAAACACCTAAGGGAAGCTCAAAAAGAAAAAGTAGGAGAAAAAGAACAAATGTAGAAACCCAAAATACTCCTACTAGTATCACTAGAGAAACCAGTAAGGAAGAAATGATGTCTGAAACCTTGATTGAGATCAGAAAACAAGTGAAACAGAAGGGGAAAAGAAATGTTGAAGATGTTTATCAAACCCCAGAACCTGCTTCAGAAGAGGAACATGTACTTTCTGAGAGACTAGTTTATCTCAAGGAGCATTTAGCTAAAGAAAAAGGAAAAGGAAAAGAAAAATAGAGTTTAGAAAAGGGAGATACCAGCTCACAAAATTTAAGAAGGAGCTCAAGACTTAAAGGAAAATTGAAGAAAGTGCAAACCAAAGGAGCCCACTTCATAGATATAGGAGGGGAAACACCAGAACAATCACCAGAGATTACCAGAACAGTCACCACAGATTACTCCTCCTGACCATAGTCCACAACATTCTCCATTTCCTCAACCAGATTTTGAAATCAATCCAAGAAAGACCACACCGGAAATTGATCAAACTCAGCAACAAATGTATGATTTTATTGAATCATTGGAAAAGACTACAACAGAACAGGGAACTTCATCTACTTAGCCTGGTACAACTCAGAACACTCTGATCCAATCATTAAAATAAGAAGTCTTTGAACTATAAGTCCTAAATAGACATATCAAAAGGGAGAATGAGACATTGAAAGAGCAGAGCAAGTTGGATAAAATTATCCATGACAACACCATGTTGCATCTTGGATTGTGGCACAAGAAAAATAGGAAATTGAAGAAGAAGAATAGGAGGTTGAGTAGAGCCCTTATCAACCTCAAATACAGGTTTTTGATGATGAAGCTCAGGATGATAGTGACACCAAGGAAGAAGAAGAAAAGGTCAGATGTATTAGTAGAAGTCTCATAGTAGATGAATTGAAGGAAGGATAGCCACAGTTTTGGTTGCATGAGGACATGCGACATCTTCATAGTGGGGGTATGTTGAGCCCCAAAACTACCTCTATTCTACATACTTTTCTAAACCATTTCTTTTCCATTTTTCCACATCAGTGCCCCATAAGCTATTAAAGATTGTTAAATATTGATTCTAGGAGTGCATTTAAGTGGTTTTCAAACTATATCCTTGTGTGTGCTATTTGATTTAGATTTTGTTCATTAGCTACAAAATGTAGGCACTTTCTGCAACTGACTTGCAATTCCACAACTATTTTCATTGTTCTATAGGATACAGGCGTTGGCAATGGAAAAGAGGCACGTGGGTAGCTCAAAAATGTTTTACACATGGACAAGGTCCTATTTGTTTAGCCGAATTCATAAAGAAAGGAATCGGTCAAAGGACGGTTGACAAAGAGTCCTACGTCCATTAGGTCTCTGTTCTAGCATGTGAAATAAGTCCGAGATCGTTCCTGAGTTCATGGATCCACTTTTTCCAGCTGCAGGCTGTCTCCATGACGCAATCTAACACCCACCTTTCATAGATTTAATGTTTATGGCAACCAAGAAGCTAAACTCACGGGTTCTGTCCTATTTACGTGTCCTTTGCTGAAGATTTTTCTCCAAACAACAATTATCTATTTTCCTCTACAAATAAAGCGTTTGTAAATGCAAGTAGTTAGTCTTGATGTTAGCTTTGATGATGTTGGTGTAGCGTTAGTCTTGTTGTTGTAACGAGAATACATATTCTCTGTTTTGCAATACAAAAAACTCAGTTTCTTATGACTGTTTAAAGCATGATTTTGAGGTGACAGTGCATTAACCAAAGGCTGTGCAGAGGGTCCCTACTGGCTGAGGTTTTGTTTTTCATTTTTGTATAGTTTCCATGCATGTTTCTCTTATTTCCACTGCACATTTCTCATAATTCGTTTATGGTATTAATCGTTTTTATTCCTGTACATGATTTTGCAGCATTGTTATATTTTCCACTAATACTGATGAGTGATTTCAGGATAGGTTGAGCTCGAGCCTTTTAATATAATCTTTGCATCAAGTAGTGATTTGAGATTTTCTTCTCTGCTGAACTTTTTAGCTTTTAAATTTCAGTTGTTATTCTTTGATTCTAGTGAGATTTGTTTGATTGTATTAGCTGGTTTAGATATCAATTCTTCATGTTATTTGACATTATCTCTGGTGCCATGGCTTAACCCGAGAAGTTAATTGGCGAGCTATTGGATTATAAGTGAAGTAATTTGATTTTGCTTTCATTAATATAAAAGTAGGTAATTTAGATATCAATTCTTCATGTTATTTGACGTTATCTTCGGTGTCTTGGCTTAACCCGAGAAGTTAATTGGTGAGCTATCAGATTATAAGTGAAGTAATTTGATTTTTCTTTCATTAGTCTGCAATTTTTGGTTTTGAGTGTAGTAGTTTAAATTTTATTTCTGTAATTAGATGGACAACGGAGACAATAACTTCATGATCAACACTTCATCTTTTGTTTGATTTAAGTAGCTGCATATTTACACTTTTTCAAGTACTGATTTTATCAATAGCATGTTTTGAGATCTTTTGAAGTGCCAAGTTTTGGAAGTTACCATAAGGGACATAAACCTTGTCTTGAAATCTACATCCATACTTGACCTTTAAAAGTATTCTTAAGACCTTAGAATAGGATTTTCATTTGCATTAGACACTTTAGGAGATCAACAAGAACAAAATCCCAAAACAAGATAAAAACTGAAAACAATAAAAGTAAGAAAGAGGTTGTCTTGCACATACTGTGCGCCGCACTTCATCAGTTTACGACTCCCGGATTGATAATTAATGTAGCAATTTAAGACATACTAAATTGACTAAACAATTGGGCGCGTTGCATGGGACCATAGTGAAGGGATTGACAGAGGGTGTAAAGGCTATGCCCCAACCCAAGCCATATGGACTTTCACGTGACCACAACGCGAAGTTTGGGTGGTAGGTGAGGGTGCTACAAAGTTGGACTGACCCTCGGTCCCGTGGGGCACCACATGACCATGTCCTGAGTATTAAGGGTTTAACTAGTGGGGGTGGTCGTTAAGGCGCAACCCTCACCCCTATGCGGCCTTGTTTTAGGATTAAGGGGTTCGAGGCTAAATTAAATATCCAATATAATGCACTGGTAGGTAGCAAAATTGTCGCTCTGTTAGTGATTTTAAGGGCAGATTTGTAGGATAGTTTGACAGAAGGTCGAATTTGTAGGATGGATAACAATCAAGTTCATGGGAGAGCTTAGGAGCTCATATATTTTTGAGTTTTTGATCAAATTGAGCTAAAAACGAGTCCACTTAGTGGTTTTTGGATATTTTGAATCCATTGGTAACCTCTAATTTCTAATTTGAGTACATATACAAAGTAGTTTGGCAGGTTTGAGACTAAAGGTGTATGGATCAGTCAGGGTTTGGAAGAAGTTCTAGAAGGTATTTGGGCATGGAGAAGACCTTGTAGGGTATTCTCACCTTCAGAAGTCCACTGAAACAAATGTAACTTGCAGGGTTTATATCAGGTTTAACTTCTCTCAACATGAAGTTTTATTTATGTGCTTCTATGTGGAATTGAAGTGTTCACATGCTCTTTTTAGCTCATTTCAGTTGAATTGTCTCATCTTTGTAGGAGATGCTTTGAGTTGCTCCTGTTTTTGAGATTTCTTTGTAGTAAAACATTACCTTGTAGGGGTAATAGCCACATATTTACCTGCAACAAACGTTTATGTAATTCATTTGATACTGAATATATGAGCGTTCTAGTCATGTTGACAGGCTCAGAGATGTAGCCCAGGAGGGGTGAACTCCATCAAAAAACTTTTGTTTTTCTCTTCATTATGCCTGCATGGATTGTGTACTATTATGTTCATTATGTTTAGTTACATATGAAGACTAATTCATGATTTGAAGAGACATGGGAAAAACTGTTGTTTCAAGACCAATTTTAACCTTGTAAAGTGTTAACACGGTCCTAATTTTATTTTTTTTGGATTTTGGAAAAGAGGAAGAAATCACTTAATCCAATTTCAGATCAATTAGGTATCAGAGCACTAGTTGACCAAGTTGCAAGCATGCGCAACAAAAAGAGTTTTCAAGAACTAGAAGAGCAGAATTTGGCTCTTCAAATGGAGAACATAGAATTGAGAAGGATGTTAGAGATAGCTTAAAAGGAGAAAAAACACGGCTTTTTTTTGCAGCGAGTGCTTGCTGAGCAAGTTGCATAAAGTTCTACTCATGTACCAACAAGATAAACCTCTAGAATGAAGCCAATATGTGGTCATGGTTCAAATAGTGGTTTTGGACCATATGCAGAAGATGTTGGATGTGCATTTTGAAAACATCTTCAAGAAGCACACCATATGCCAGTGGATAAGAATGGGTGGCTAGAGTCAGCTACAAGTTGGCCATCATCGTTATCATCAAAAGATGAAAAGATGAATGACAAGTTTAAGGAGGTAATTAGCATCTCAAGTACCGCTCCTTCCATTTATATGCATACAATCTCTTTTGCAGTGTTTGAGAAACATACCAAAGGTAGATGTATGAAGTTTCTTTCCAAGATAGGATATGAAGGTGCGGATATTCACATAAATGACCAAGTTATTACCAATCCAATTATGGTTGAAGAGAGACCAAAGTGTATGGCATTGGGATATGGTCGAAGGGAGTTAGGAGAATGCTACAAATGGATTGAGGTACATCAATAATCTAAGAATGAGATGTCACAACCTTTTGATAACCATCAAAGCTGCAACTTTAGAGACATCTATAACTCTCAATAATGTTTTCCAATCCATGAAAAATTTGAATACTTGTGGAATAAGTACCCTTGTACATTTTGTGATGCACTTGACCATTGCATGGCTGTATTTGAGCAACACATGATAATGGTTAAAAGAATGAACCAAATTTTAGGCATAAAGCATAATGACTCTATTTTGCATGAGAGAACTTCTATGTCAACAAACAAGAGGAAGTTATCCTGTACTCATTGCAAGGTGCATGGACATGACACTGAACAATGTTAGGAGCTACATCCATAGCTTTGTTCAAATAAAGGTAAAGATATTATGCTATATAATGCAAGGGAAACAAAAGGTGAAAAATAGGACTCTCAACGATCCTAAGTGACCTTCAAGACAAATATGATGCAAGAAGAGAACCCATAAGCCTAGGAGAGGCAAAGTTTTTTGGATAGACTTATTGTAAAAGTTGTTTTGTAAATTTTGTAAATACTTGTTGTCATTACTTGTTTAGGTACTTTTTCAAAGTGAACAATCATTGTCACTATGTTCAAAAAGTATATGTTTTTCATTGATGTATGTATTGTCTCATTATAGTCCACATGTTTAAGGACTTTTGTGGATGTACAAGATTGTCATTCAAAGTTGTCTACAAGTTTGTCATATGTTCACTGATACAAGTATTGAATTTGAAACTTGTGTGGATAGAATTTTGTTGTTAAGATTGTATAAGATGACTATGTTTTGTGAACAAGGCCAATCATATCCTGAAAATTTTTGTAGCAGTGTACTTTTCATGTACAAATTCAACTTGAAGATGTTAAAGCAAATGTATGTTGTCTATGATTTCCAAGTTGGAGTCAAGTTTGTCTTCAACAGTTTAAACTTCAAGATGAAGTGTTTTTGAAGCCATGAAAATATGAGAGTAAAGAGAATGTTCAGATTCCACTCATCAATATTTTGTTCCTGCAACAACGATAAGAATCATGGCTTAATTATTAACATGACAACGAGTCTTCATGAAGATGATAAGTGAAGTGACTTGATTGGGGCTTGAAGGGAACCAATTGAAAATTTTGAATTTTGGATTGAGTTTTTGGGTGTTTTTGAGTTCCAACCTATTTATATTGATTAGGGAAGTAAAATTTTGGAGTCCAAAAGTTCAGAGTGGGAAGGTGTGATCATGTTATTAATTTTAAGCTCAAAAATTAAAGTGTCCAAAAATTATTGAAACCAATGCCAATTCGAAGTGCTTGTCATTCAGAATCCAAGAATGTTTGTTTCACCTGAATTCGACATGGTATGGTCAAGTTATCACGTGCTGACCGTTTGGAAAAAAAAACTAAACTCTGTGTAGGGGAATTGACTTGGATTCCGTACTGCTAAGTCAACAGGGTGATTGTGTAGAGTATAACCCAATGACAGGATGACACTTGGAAGGTTTTGGTTCGTTTATTTTTAGACACATTTGATTAGTGGTTGCAATTGTGAAGTGGACCTATGAATGGAAGCCACATGGCCCAATGGGAGGATGCCACGTGGCATCCTGGTACTGGTGGAAAATTTTGGTTCATGGCTAAACTGGAATCCACAGGAATCGAACTCATGACCTCCAAGTTCACAGCACAATGCCTTACCACTAGGGTGCAAGGTGTTTCTTGTTATACATAGTGATGCTTTTCTATTTAAAGTTTATGTGTTTTGTTATTTGGGAATGAGGCTGGGCCTAAGCCCTTTCTCCTAGTCACCCCATGCCCATGAGACCGCAGGGAGTGGAGCCAAGGGCTCGGGCTTAGCCTCGACCCAATGTTCCAACACCCTCAACATCAACCACCAGACCACCACATGTAACCAAAGTGCCAAAATTTAAAGGGATAGTGGTTTAGTCCGAACTCAGGTCATGGCGTGTTGTATGGGACCATAGCGAAGGGCTCAATGGAGGGCATGAAGGCTAGGACCCAACCCAGGCCATATGGCCTTTCACGTGATCACAACGCGGATTTTGGGCACTAGGTGGAGGTGCTACAAAGTGGGGGCTAGCCACGGGGTCGTATGCCACTAGAGGAAAACACACAAGCAAAACAGGGGATCCAATGGTTAGGGCGGGGCATTGGCCCAACCCTCGGTCCTGTGGGGCACCACATGACCATGTCTCAAGTATTAAGGGCTTAACTAGTGGGGGCGGTCATTAAGGGCCAACCCTCAGCCCTATGTGGCCCATGTGGCCTTGTTTTTTGGATTAAGGGGTCCAAGGCTGAATTAACTATCCAACAGAATGCACCAGTGGGTAGCTAAATTGTCACTCTGATAGTGATTTTCGCGGTGGATTTGTAGGACAATTTGACAGAAGGTCGAATTTGTAGGATGGATACGAGTCAAGTTCATGGGAGAGCTTAGGAGCTCATATCTTTTTGAGTCTTTGACCAAATTGAGCTAAAAAAGAGTCCACTTAGGGGTTTTTGGATGTTTTGAATCCATTGGTAACCTCTAATTTCTGATTTGAGCACATCTATAGAGTATTTTTCCAGGTTTGAGACTAAAGGTGTATGGATCAGTAAGGGTTTGGAAGTAGTTCTAGAAGGTATTTGGGAATAGAGAATACCTTGTAGGGTTATTATCACCTTCAAAAGTCTATTGCAATAGCTGTACCTTGTAGGGTTCAACTCAGGTTTAACTTCTCTCAACATGAAGTTTTGTTTACGTGTTTCAATGTGGAATTGAAGTGTTCACAAGCTCTTTTTAGCTCCTTTTAGTTGAAGTATGTCATCTTTGTAGGAGATGGTTTGAGTTGTTGCTGTTTTTGAGATTTCTTTGTTGGAGAACATTACCTTGTAGGGGTAATAGCCACACATTTACCTGCAACAAATGTTTATGCATGTCATTTGATACTGAATATATGAGTGGTCTAGTCATGTTGACATGCCTGAAGATGTAGCCCAGGAGGGGTGAGCTCCATCAAAAAACCTTTTATTTTGCTCTTCATTGTGCCTACATGGATTATGTGCTGTTATGTTCATTATGTTAAGTTACATATGAATACTAATTCATGATTTGAAGAGACATTGGAAAAAATTGTTGTTTCAAGACCCATTTTAACCTTGGATAGCATCGACACGGTCCTAATTTTTGTTTTGTTTGATTTTGGAAAAGAGGAAGAAATCACCTAATCCAATTTCAGATCACTATCTTTCCTGAGCTTTATGATTATATACTAAGGCCGGTTATGCAAATAACTTTAATGAAATAATTTAGCTATTAACAAATATTCACCAATCTCTTTTAAACTCAAGAAATATAAACCGATTTTAGGCTCATATTAACATAAAGATTCACATATCGCATAAGATTAGAGATTAATAATACTCAAGCTCATAAAGAAAATACAAGAATCAATCATTCCTCAAGAATTACATAGGAATCAACTTTCCATATTCATACAAGAAATCACTTTCCTTAACTTTAACAAAAGCATTAAATCAGCACAATAGACATATGCATAATATTCAAATGCAAAAGAACAAAAGTAAATACTTATCTGATACATATTTTTGGAAACTAAGGTTGGGACTTCAACTCTCCACCCAACCTTAGATTTTCTTGCATTGCAATATTTCTTGCATCCAATCACCCCCATGCCATATTTTTGATCTTGAGGAGGCAGCTTAGACAATATCTCTTAACCATCACTCATATATAGTGAGCATAACCTTTTTTCTTAGGTGTTGTCAATAGTTCCTGACTGTTACACCTAACATGGATTTAACCCAATAAGAACCAATGCAAGGGGTTCTCACGCAACACAAAGAGTCTTAGTTCTATTTCAAGATAAAGATGAAATTAATCAGGGGGACTTATCAGTTGTGTTACTACTCTAAGATACCCCTCAGTGGCACTACACCTTTTTTCTCAGCCCTAGGCTACACAAGTGTTATCAACTCAATTAGTCTTGGAATGCCTCTTTCCAAGACTAACTGGGATTGAGTACTCCATGCAATCTCATGAGTTCTTTTATGAAAATTTGAGCCACCTCACTTGCTGTATAAGTATGTTTTACAACCACGAAGTGAGCCACTTTTCCCAACTTGTCAACCACTACATGATGAAATTATTTTTCTTGGTTTCCCTTGGAAAAGTAATTAAATCCAATAAAATTACCCCCCATTTCCATTCTAGAATGGGGATTGGTTAAAGTAAGATTGCTAGATGTCTACATTCAACCTTTACTAGTTGACATTGAATGCATTTAGAGATAAAATCAACCACCTCTTTCTTCATTCCAAGCAATAATAAAATTTCTTAATGGAAGTTAGCATCTTTTGGTAACCTGGGCGACCAAAATATGGTTTCTGATTAAACTCTTTCAATATGGGTTTCCTCAAATCATCCTTTCTTGGCACACATATTCTGTCTTTAAATATTACCAACCCACCTTCAGAGGGAGTGAAATGATTGACCTTCACCCCCCCAGATCTTGATGCAACTTTTCCTTCAATTGTTGATATCTGTCATCTTGCTAAATAGCCACTTCAATTATTTCCTTTGGATCAATCCCATAGGAACTTATGGCTGTTATATGGCTCATTTTCACCCTCTTGCTGAGTACATCAATGACTTAGTTTTCTTTTCCATTACTGTATTTTATCTCAAAGTTGAATAAACAGATTGTGGCTAGCCATATAGCTTACCTGGCATTTAGTTTAAGCTGATCAAATAAATGCTTCGAACCTCCATGATCAATCATCAAGGAAAATTTACTTCTAAGGAGAGAATGCATCCACATCTTCAATGAATGAATGATGACAACCAAATCTAAATCGCGAGCCACGTAGTTGTGCTCTTTCTCATTTAGCTTTCTTGATTTATAGCACACCACTTGGCCTTCTTGCATCAAGACTACACCAAGTCCCTCCTTGTAGGAATTTGTACAAAGTGCAAAGTCCTTGTTCGGGTATGTTATTCTTAACACTCGTTCTTGAGTAAGAAAATGCTTCAACTTCTCAAATATTACGACACATTCAACTGTCCATTCAAATTTATTCCCCTTCTTTTGCAATGTTATGATTGGATAACCAATATTGAAGAAATTATTAATGAACCTCTTGTAATAACTTTTTGGCCCCATAAATGATATAATTTTAGCCACATTTCTTGGTGGTGGTCACTTCCTGATGGATTTAATATTTCCTAGGTCAATAACCACTCCCTCCTTTAAGACATTGTGTCCCAAATACTAAATTTGAGACTAAAAGAACTCACACTTGCCGATCTTTACATATAACTTGTGCTCTCATAACAACTATAACATCACAGTTAAGTGTTCTTCATGCCCCCCCCTTGGTTTTTAAGAAAACCAATATATCTTCAACAAATACTACTACAAAACTATCCATGTAAGGATGCCATACATTGTTCATAAGGCACATAAAAGTAGCAGGTGCATTGGTAAGCCCAAAGGGCACAACTACAAATTCATAATTCCCAAATCTTATCTGAAATGATGTCTTATAAATTTCTTCACCTTAATACACACATGGTGATATCCATATTTTAAATCAATTTTCGAAAAGATTGCTACTCCCCGCAATTGGTCAAACAAATCATCTATTTGTGGAAAATGATATATATTCATGATAGTGTCTTTGTTAAGCTTCCTGTAGTCTACGCACAACCTAAGTGTACCATCCTTGTTTTTCAAAAATAAGATTGGTGCTCCCCATGGTGATACAATCATTCTTATATACCCTTTTTCTAGTATTTTCTTGAACTGTAGCTTCAACTCCACCAACTTTGGGGTGCTGATTCAATATGGATATTTGGATACCAGTGTTGTCCCTGGTAAAAGCTCAATGGATAAACCTACTTCTTTATGAGGACATAAGCCAATAATATCCTATGGAGACACGTCTTGAAATTTTTTGAAGATTGGGTGCTCCAATAAATTGTTGCTTCTATTGCCATCAACACTGTTGTCAATTTGAACAACAAACATTTTGCATTCCTTTAGACGACTCCTCTTAGCTTTCATAACCATAATAAACCTTACAGATATGGGTTTTATTTTCACTTGCAACACCCTTCTTTCTCTAGGCTCATCAATGCATTCAATTTATTTTTCATAAAAATTGACCTTGGTTCGATGAAGGGCTAACCAATCCATTCCCAACAATGCATCATATGCGCCCAAGGGAAATAAATTGAAATTGGAAATCATAGGCATGCCACTCAGTGCAAATGGGTGCAATTTCATTATCTACTCACTCTTCTTCTCGTTCCTGTGGTTAATAGTGTTAACACCCAGGTTGTTCCCTATGACTCCCAAGGGAATACGGCCGGGGTAACCACTAACCAACCTTTGGATTACAGATCCTAGCCTATCTATAATCAGAGAGGGCTCTCTCTTTAAGTTTTAGCTATGCTTTGTGAGTTTTTTGGGCTAGTTTAAAGTTTCAGTTTCCTGTTTGAGACTTTGGTTGATGAAATTTTGTTGTAAAAAGGGCATGAGGAGTTCAGAAGATGCTAATCCATTGGGCATATGGAGTCAGAAAAATGAGATAGTTCTAGTGCCTGTGATGGAGAAAGTTTTATTGCAGGGCTAGATGGCTATGGTTAATATAATTTCCAATTTGGTGAGTGAAACAA
>APFE030144082.1:99296-132266 GCA_000404065.3 Pinus taeda | reverse complement strand
GGTATTGAGAGAAGCCTAACCTATATAAGGAGAAGATCATTAGGCCAAGAAGAGGTGTAAGGGTGAGCAAGGAATGAAGGTCTGATGAAGTACGAAGATATAGTATTGCTGGTTATCGGTTTGTGCTGCTTGGATTGGGTTGATATAACAGCGAAGGTACAAGTAATTATCTTTAGATCTGTACGCGGGTTGTATGAGGGGAGAGCGCGTATACACGCGGTTTTGGTATAGTAAAGTAGCGTATGCTTTATGAGATTTGGTATTTCAGGTTGCTGTTGATTCTACTTGTTGTTGCAAAGTTCTGGGCTCTGGTTCGCGTTCTGTGTTTTTGATGACAGGGTTTCAGTGATTCAGTTTTGGGTGATTTAGAGATTTATGATGAAAGTATAAGTGGATGATTGTTTTTCAGCATTGATGGTTTTGTACTTATGCATCTAGTCTGAAAATTGATGAAATGTGGTCCCTGAAGAAAAGAAGGTTGTAGCCTTCTGTAGGTCAGCACCTACGTACTAGTATATCCGCTAGTACAAGAGCTTAGGGGGTTGTAGCACCCTTCCGGAAGTAACTGGAAAACGAGAGAGGGTTGTATCCCTCTGCAGGTTGTAGCCTGCGTACTGGTAAAGGACTGCACCAATACATTGTAAAAGAAGTTTCTTATTAAAGGAAGAAAGAGACGAATTGCAGCAAGTGGTTTTCACCCACATTGAGTTTCCACCTTATATCATGGTGTTCATGTGTGCTTCTTATGTGTGATGATCTGTACTGTTTTACTACACCTGTTTACTGTTAATGTGGTTAATAATGTTCTGATGCATTTACTGAAGATAAGCTAACTAAATCTTAAGATTGCTGCATATACTCTTGTTTCATTTAACACAGTCGCGTATATACGCGTATGTGAATCTGAGTGTGAAGATGAAAAAGTTTTACTGATCTGATAATACGGATTCACCCCCCGCCCCCCCTCTCAGTATTTATTTTCCAACACACACAAAATGTACCAACTAAATGCAAATTTTCTTTCATTGCTACAAAGTCATTAACTTAAATATGTAAAACCTTTAAGCATAAAATCATACATCATGCAAATTGTACCATGTTTTATAATGCAATTTTATTAAATGTTCGCATGAACAATTTTATATTAAAACTTAACTATCAAATGACATCCATAGTAGTCCTTCTATACATGAATGCAAAATGTATCCCATATTTTATAATTGAATTTTATGTTATGATTGTTTTAGACATTCACACGAAATTATAAGATTCATTCAAATGCAAAATGTGACACATTTTACAATGCCCAATTATAAGAATCATGATGCAAAATATACATAAAATCGAAATTAACAGGTATTAAATCATAATAAAGAGTTCTATTTAAAATATGTCCAAAATTTATATCATTATAAAAGTAAATAATATATAATAAAAAGTTGTCAAATAAAAATATGCATGAAAGATATCAATTCATAATAGAGAGTTTTACTTTAAATATGTCCAAACTTATATCATGATAAAAGTAAATATAGTATAAAAAGAATGTCAAATAAAAAGTTTCATCAATAGAATCTCGCTGAAATATACGATCTATGAACATAATCATTCTCTCATCAGAATCATGGGTGGCCCTGCAAAACATGTATACATAATATTTTGTACTTTAAAATTAAATTTTAGTGTTTTAAAATTAAATGAGAATGTAATATCATCAAATTTGTTTTATAAAAGTTTCAAATTCCATGAAATACCTCATGGTGTTCCCCCTCCATTGCACCCTCGTGGTGTTCGCCATGCATTGAACCCTCATGGATGATGATGCGGGAAGAGATAAACGTACATATATGAAGACATGTGATGAAACATTTATTGAATAAACCAATTATTGCAACGAATAATTACCCGTGAATTATGGTGGATGGTTGTTTGTTTTATGGACATCAACATATCACAGAAGTATGATAAAAATTTCAGGTTAGATCAGAGGCTGGATCAGAGGTTGTGGTGAGGTTATTATAGGATAATAGCCAAGAAGAATAAACAAAAATATGATTAGATATGGCCTATAACAAGCAAGAAAAGGAAAGAAGAAAATGAGGAAAGAAGTGGAAAAGGAGATTCAAATTATATCCCATGGCTTACTATTATAGTTTGATATTAATCTTACAAAGGACGTTCATGGATCCATACTTCACAATGACCACAAATCTGTTCATTGTTCAAGTATATTTAACATAGAATAGGAGATTCAACTTTCAAGTTACTACAAATTTCACAAGTGCTTAGCCATTTTCATACTTTTAGTGCAAGAAATTAACAAACTATAACAATCTTTCCAATATTACCACACATGGATTTTGATTAGTTTGAGCCATTTTTTATTAGAGGGATTTGAAGAAGCTTGGACATTGCTTTTCCAAAGAGTTCGAGGGATTGCATGAAACTCAACAAAAAGGGTCATGTGTTCATGCAAGTGTCACGTGAAAACAAGCCCATGTTATGTGCTTACAAAGGCACGCATGCATAAATCATGTGTCCAATCTAACACTACACCAAATTTCTAGCTACATCATGTATCAGCACATGCATAATTTGTGCAGAACACATCATCATCAATATAGCTGAATTCAACTCTATTTGAAAACAAAGTGGACAATAAGCTATCTTAAATGTTAAGAAATTCCAACTAATCTTATCATTAATTTATTTTAGGTAATTTTTTCTAGACATAAAGGGAGCACTTCAACATTTGACCAAAATAGAGAATGCAATTGAAGACATTTTAGTGGCAGGGGATATATATAGCTTGGACATTTCTTTTCCAAAGAGTTCGAGGGATTGCATGAAATTCAACAAAAAGAGTCATGTGTTCATCCAAGTGTCACACGAAAACAAGCCCATGTTATGTGCTTACAAAGGCATGCATGCATAAATCATGTGTCCAATCTACCACTACATGAAATTTCTAGCTACATCATGTATCAACACATGCATACTTTGTGCACAACACATCATCATCAATATAGGTGAATTCAATTCTATTTGAAAACAAAGTTGAAAAAAAGCTATCTTAAATGTTAAGGAATTCCAACTAATCTTATCATTAATTTATTTTAGGTAATTTGTTCTAGAATTAAAGGAAACACTTCAACGTTTGACCAAAATAAAGAATGTAATTGAAGACACTTTAGTGGTAAGGGGATATATATATATCTATATATATATATATAGATATATATATATATATATATATTAATATATATATATAAGATATATATAGGCGGGGAAAGGAATAACTTCCTCGATAAATGATACTACCAGCCTATTCATTTATAAATTTTCAAGGTAGCGATAATTTCCTTATAGATTACCCTCTCCTATAGGAGAGCTATGTTTTAATTTTTTTCAATCAAGTTTCTTATATTTCTACTTGTTTTACAAATTATTATTATTGTAAGTCGGAGGTCATATAAGATGGATAGAGAGATGGCCTTCGCTGTGTATTCGATCCGGGCAAGAGATGAAACCCTCAGCAAGACGATCGTCGGAGGCGGCGTGGGGGGCAAGGCCGCAGCCCTTCACAGGATCAAAGGCAAGAACGCTCTGCGGGAGTTTTATGACCCTCGTCAAACCTCTGAAGCAGCGTCGATTAGGCGACAAAATACCTGGAGTTTACCGGAGGTTGTGGAAACAGTGTTTACCCTGCGCCCATACTGCCCAATACATGATGGGTCAAACGAAATTGCAGCCAATCTGAAGGAGAAGAAAACAAATCTGCCTGAGACCAGAGAGCTGCAGTCGATCTTTGTTCTTGGGGTCAGAACTCGTTTTGGAGGCGGATTTTTTACAGAAAGTGGACGGGCATATTCTGAATCTGCCAAACTTGGTTATGCATGCAAAGTAGTAGGGTTGCATGGGGCAGATCCGCCGGCAGACCTTTTTGCATGGCTCTTTTCTTGCAGATCCAGGACAGAGACCACAAATATGAAAAAGATGTAAGACTTCCAGGAGGTTAGGCAGTTTGTTGGTGATTATATACATCGATCCAACAGAGAGCTGGCAGATCGCGACAAGCAAAGGGTAGAAGGCCACAAGAGAAGTCCAGATTTGGAAGATCGCCAACAGACAGATCACAAGGAAGACAATCACTATAGCTCCGGGGTGGAACGATTAGATCTAGCCAGATCTAGGCAAAAGACAGACGGAAGCCAGCCAGACCTAGAACTCAAACCAGTAAAGTGGGACCTGAACAAGGCAGACACAGCAGATCTGAAGCAAATCTTTATCAGATCAACAGAAGGAAGACACGTTTGTGTGCAGATCTGGTAATGGATGACTGTATTGGAATTAAAAAAAGAGATCCAGGTCAAACTGGGTATCCAGCTGCATTACAAAATCTTTTATTTTCAGGGCTCTGCATGCAGGATCAACACACACTCCAGCATTACAGGGTTGCAAAGGACTCAACTGTTATCCTCAATCACCGATTGCGAGGTGGATCAAAGGGATCTACATCAAAACCTACAGGATCCTACAGAGACGCAGCAAAAGGGAAAGAATCTCCAAAGGGGAAAGAACATGCAACTGTAAATATACCTCCAGGGCAGTATATCATGGATGAAGTACCAGAGAGCCCCTCCATTCCATTGGATATCCCAGAGCTAAAGTGCATATTCTCAGATCTACAAAAAAATACCGTTATTTGTAGATTTAACGGCTTCTGGCCTAGATCGGATGCTCTGTATCAATGGATTCACACGGCATGGACAACAAACTACCGGATACACCTATGCTCGAAGGTTTTTTTCATAGTAGTCTTTCGTGTTGAAGAAGAAAGGGAAAAGGATCTCACTGAAGGACCATGGTTCTGGGGCAGTGCGGGATTATTCGTTACCCCTTGGTTCCCAGAGTTTGATCCAAATACCATGGTGGTATCAAGGATGCCGGTATGGGTAAGGTTACATAACCTTCCGATGCATTTTTGGCACTTTACGTCCTTATCAGCTATAGGGAATACCCTTGGAAGAATGTTAAAGATTGACACAGAGAGACATTTAAAAGGAATCTTTACCTTTGCTAGAATCTGTGTTGACGTAGATCTTAGTCAAGGGTTACCGGAAAGCATCATCCTGAATTTCAACAATACTCAATGGAAAGAACCTTTGGACTATGAGAATACAGCATTCAGATGTAGGGGATGTCAACAAACAGGTCATCTGTTCAATGCATGAAAAAGCCTTAACAAGAGCATGCCACAACAAAAGAAGCACAAAGGATGGCAGAACATAGATAAAGTCATAAAGAAGAAAACCGTGGAAAAGAAAGCCCCCACAGTATCAGAAGACGAAGAGACAGAAGCAGAGGAGGATGATACCACCTTAGAGGAGGTTGAAATAGAAAAATAGAAGGAAAATACAGCAGTCAACAAGGATCTATAGCCACACTCAATTCAGGCAGAGACCCAGCAAAATCAGGCAGAAATGACAAGCGTGGATCAAAGCATGGGAGGCATCAAACGGCAACATCACTCAGATACTTCAGATTCAGACAAAGAAATAGGGCAGTGGAATGTAACAACATAGTTAGTCATTGCTTTGACCAAGCCCACTGTGGGAGAGTGGCACAAGGTTGAAAAGAAAAAGGGGCGAAAAACCTAAAGCGTGAGTTTTACTCACTGCCGGAAGTCAGGCTTTTTTCCCCCTTTTTTCTTTTCACTTTTCTCTTCTCCTTCTTATTCTTTGTGCACGTTAGTTTCCTAACGCTGCGAGCCCATGTGGCAACATACTGAATGCTTCATTGCATATGCTAGTGTAACTTTTCATTAATTCATTAATAAAAGGTTACCGTTTTTTTCCTTGGAAAAAAAGGTCGGAGGTCATATTTCTGTGAGTTGAATACAAATAAAATAAATTTATGTTACAAATGGTATTATCATCTCTATCTTGTATGGAGTATTTATGTAAGTAGAGAGTTTTGGATTTAAGAATTTGGGTCCATTTCAACCTTATTTCTATGCCGATAGGTGTTTCTTATTGTTACTTTATGGGATTTTCTATGCTTAGAGCAATTTAATTCTCTTTTTATTATTATTCACAAATTAGCAATCACATGTGCATAAGTACAGTGCAGATAGAACATTAAACGATCAACAAAAAACAAGCCAAGACAAGAGACACAAGATGTGGTAGCTCGCCAGGGACAAACCCCAATATGGGGAACCCTTTGATCAAATCTTCTTTTATCTTCAATAATTAAGCAGAGAGAAATAATACAAAAATCTGATTTATATCAGTAGTAAAAAACCCTAGATCAGTAGTATCAGCATGCGGCTTCATCATCAAAACTAGGGTAGTTGATATATCGCAAACTGATTGTCGAATTGGCTTGATTCCACCACCAAAAAATGTAGCCTTCAGAGGAGATCTAGATGGACCTACAACATAGTTTTGAGGAGGGAGTCTTCTGGTCAACACTGGTCAAACTTTGGTTCTACAGTTGCAGCCCTAAATCTATGTCCTTCCTTCCACATGTGTGAGAGAGAGTCTCTTTCTGCACAGTAGGAGAAGAGCCTTTATTCTGCACAGGAGAGAGAGAGAGATGTGATAAGTTGAGTGAGTCCAAATGAGGAAAAGTCCTCTTATATTTATACCCATCTAGTGATAATTCAATAGATGCAACTGTTGGGCTTGTGAGCCTACATGAGTTGTTGGTAGGCTTAATAAATATTCCATAATCAAAATAAATTCATATCTCCATAAATAATTATCTGAATCAGATGATCTTTATATCAATCCTACACCTCTCGACGAGAGGGATCTAATAAATATATTATCAGCTATGAATAAGATGACCCACATGGAGTTTGGCCCTAGTTTCTAAATTTAACACTCCCTCTCAACTAGGGAGAACTCCATCTGTAATCTGGTTATTGGTTGCTACTATTCATCCATCAAATGCATTGCCCTATACAGATTGACACTTTCCTTGCTTTACTCTATTCTACCTATTCTGCTTTGTCTTGTTCTGCCCTGTACTGAATTGTATTGTTCTACTTTGTTCTGTTCTTCCCTGTACTGATCTACACTGCTCTCCTCTGTTCTGCTCTTCTCTGCTTTGTTCTTTTCTACTCTAGTTTTGTCTGAACTATGAAGAAGAAGAAATGATCAAGGATGCATCATACTAACTCAAAGTTAGTCTCAGAGTATGTACCACTGGTCCTAGACTAGTCTCAACTAGCTCGAAGTCAGCATCATAGTGAGTACAACTCCAACCACCGGTCCAAGACTAGTATCACCCTCTACTGACTCAAAGTTAGTCTTAGAGTGTGTACCATTGGCCTTAGATCAGTTTCAAATGACTCAAAGTTAGTGCCATAGTAGGTACCACTCCTACCACTGGTCCTAGACTAGTACCATTGATCCTAGATCAATGAAGATCATCTTAGCATAGGGAGTATGGTAGATAAAGTGATGCATCCATCAATACTACTATGGTTCCTAAATTCAATTCCCCTGCTCATTGATCAGATGAGAGGTAATTCCCATGAGTCCCTGACTGCATGGGTAGGATGCCTTGATAGGGGAACTTAATCAATCCCATCCTTACAGGAGAACTAATCATACTACTACAATTGCCATGGAGAACACATCATCTAGATCTCACAGGAGAACTAATCATCCTACTACATTTTGTCATGGAGAACTAATCATCCTGCTACATAATCGCCACGGGGTGATATAGGGAAAGTTTTGATTCTTTTACCCTATGGTCATATGTCACTCCAAGAAGTAACCCCCCCCCCCGGGCTTTTCAGAGGTCAATACATCATATCAGGACCCTCATCAGAGGGTTTCTAAATGACACCAAGTCGTTCTTGAAAATTCAAGAATCTGACCTTTCCTAGGGGCATTGTTAGAATGTTGATGACCTGTTCATCTGTACTGATATGTTAGAGCCTTATAGATCCCTGCTGCACCATATCTTGAATAAAGTGGTACTTGATATCGATATTCTTGGAGCGATCATGAAATATAAGATTCTCTAACAAACGTATCCCACTCTAGTTGTCACATAGGATCGTGGTGGTATCCAGTGTAAATCCAAACAACTCACTAAAGAGCTTCTGCAACCAAAATACCTCATAGGATGCCATGCCAGCAGCAATATACTCTACCTCAGCAATGCTCAAGGCCACCAACTTCTACTTCTGACTCATTTAGGATATCAAAGAAAATCCCAAGGAGAAACAACACCTGGAAGTGCTCTTATGATTCACCACACTGCCTACCCAATTAGCATCAGTGTAAGAAGTCTCACATCTCCAGTAGTGTATCTTACCCCATAAGTGATTGTGCCACGAAGATATGTCAACAGATTCTTGGCACTAATCCAATGTATGTGGTGAGGTTCAACCATATGTTGACTCAATGTGTTGACTGCGAAGCATATATCTGGACGAGAGTTCACTAAGAACATTAATGCTCCAATGAGTTGACAATACCTGGCGGCATTAAGTAAAACAGGTCTAGCAGCACTACCACCTAGCTTCTTAAAGTCATGCTCCAGTGAGGTAGTTACAGGGTTGCAGTCTACCATACTGAATCTTTCCAATACCTTCACTGCATATTTTCCTTGACATAGGAAAATTTCCCTTGGCTTCTGCTAGACTTCAAGTCCTAGGAAATCGTGCATTAGTCCTAGGTCCTTCATTTCAAATTCAGAAGCCAACTCCCTCTTAGATTTGTGAATGAGAGGGTCTGTACCTATTAGGAAGAGGTCATCCACATACAGAAATAGTATGAGAGGTTTCTCATCTTCAACCTTGAAGTAGAGGTTTGGGTCAGCTTCACTCCTAGTGAATCCCAGCTCCATTAAGTAGTTGTCAATCCTTTCATACCATGCTTGGGGTGCTTGCTTCAGCCCATAGAGAGCTTTCTTCAACCTGCATACATGATATTCTTGATCATGAATCTCAAATCCTTCAGGTTGCTCCGCGTAGACCTCTTATTTGATCGAACCATGTAACAATGTTGTCTTCACATCCATCTCAATAGTTCCAGTCTTCGCAGCCTATCACTAGGGATCAACATGAGCTCTCACTATGTTTGGTTCTGTTAGATGTTTTGAACATGATGTTCAACACAAAACATGTCACAAGTGTTTTCATCAAAATGAGCTTGGAAAAATATTTCCAATGGTATATCACACTCCCGTAACCGGTTCCTGGATTAGAAAAAATGAATGAGTTATTCTTGGTTATGCATGTTTCGAGGTCAGTTGCTGCACACAATGACAAGTTTAGTACAAAATCAGTTTCTGAACTAATGGTAAGGAATTTTTGAAAAGTGAAACAGGTTTTTGTTCACCACATACTAAATAATAAAAACCTCCTTCATTTTATGCACATTTGTTACTATGTGGGAGCTATACAGTGATATTGGGAGCCTACAGTAAAACAAAGCAAATTTTTCATATTTTCTACTGTTTTAGTCATTTTAGTACGGAGCCATTTTGCAACAGATGGAAAGTAATTTTGCACAACGCAAGGATTTTTTTTTTAAGCGTGAGTCATACAACAAAAACCACTTTCATTTTATTCACAGGTGTCATGGATTGGGATATGTGACTAGATCGTTACAGCTCATTTTCATAGAATTAAAGTTTTAATGATTTTCTGTTTTAGAGATGATTTTGTGGAACAGATTGCGAGCTACTGGAAATGAATTTCCAAAATTTGAGAAAGGTGTTTCTCCAGCACGACCTTATCTACAAAAACCTCTTTCATTGTTGTAACAGGTGTTATGGTTTCAGATATATGAGTTCATCTTCAGCACCTACTTTCATAAATTCGGCCCAAATTTAATGTAACTAATTCTATTTTGAAGAAAATGGTTGAGCTCAATCCCTTAGTACAAGGATGAGAAAATGTATATATTTTATGAATTTCATAGTGTAGGGGTTGGATTTTGGTAGAAGGTTGGACTCTTGGGAATATCTTGACACTCTATTGTACATATTTTATCTCCATTTTTGGCAAAGGAAAGACCAGGGTTTTGCAGCATTATTTGGGATTCATGTGGCTTTATGTGTTGATGGTGTGATTATTTCAGTATTTGTAAGTTTTTTATGTTTATCGCTTTCCTTCTCTTATCTTCTGCAATTGAACAAATGAAGTGTTAAGGTAGAATCCATAATTTGCTATGCTCTGCCTTTAAGTTTTTTTGATTTTCCATGATTTCATCTGTTTATGGAGAATCCATGAAAGCTTATTGCTCTCCTTAACCTCTCACCAGTCAGATCTATCCATTCATTCTCTTTAAAGGCATCAAAAAAATCACCTATCTTGCCCCAAATAGACCTCTGCAAAAACTGTGCCTCATCCCTGCACCCAAAATTGCCTTTCCCTTGAATTCAACAAAACTTCAAAAAATCAATTTCAAATTCCTTGTACTTCATACCTAGCCTAAAATTAGCTATCAAATTAGTCATCTCGACCTCATTGATTACATTTTGCCGAGATTGACTCGGAGAGAGCCCTCTCCTGTCCTTGTAGGGCTAGCTACGAGACTGAGCGTGGTTTGATGTAGCCTTGAGTTTTACCTTATTTCAGCCTAAGGTAGATTTGAGCACTAACACATCTGATGTAGATTCCATCCTTGTGAAGCCGCAAGGGCTATGATTGAGGGAATGGTGGTATATCTGGCAACAGGTGAAAATATCTCGTCATAGTCTCTACCTTCCTTCTAGGAGAAGCCATGAGCGACAAAAGGAGCCTTATATTTTTCTATACGTCCATTTGTTGCATGTTTATCTTGTAAAGCCATTTAGAAGTGACAACTATCTTGTCATGTGGTCTGGGAACTACTTTCCAGACATCATTCTTCATAATAGACTCATATTCTTTAGTTATAGCATCCTTCCATACTTGATGCTTCAATGCATCTGAGAATGATGAAGGCTCATTTTGTATGATCGTGCTCATGATGGTCAGTTATCCTTAATACCTGTTGGGTTTCTTACTTTCGTACCAGGTTCCTCGTGGTGCAGTGTGTCCTTCAACATCATCGAGTAGCCCCCTAAGTGAAGAGGGCCTCTTCCTTGAAGAGGAGAGCTTAGGCAGATCAATAGGATCCATGGGTTCTTCCACATCAGGCATTGTTTCATCATCCTTTTCTTTTGTTTCCCTGGTGTCGACTTCTTGAGAGCTCCTCAAAGTTGGAAGATTTTCCACCTTGTTGAGGGCCATATCTTCATCAAAGGTGACATCATGACTTATCATGACTTCCCTTTGACTAGCAACATAGATTCTATATCCCTTAGTATTTTAACCATAACCCACGAAGATTCCTTTCTTTCTATATGCACCCAATTTATTCCTTTTCTCTTTCGGCACATGAAAATACATAGGGCTTCCAAAAATTCTAAAATGAGATACGCTAGGTTTCTTACCGGTGAACATTTCTTTAGGAGTTTTGGAACCCAGTGCTTGATGAGGGCATCAGTTTTGTACATATACGACGGCGTTTGCAGCTTCGGCCCATAGAAACTTTGAAAGTATTTGATCATGGAGCATGGCACCGACAACTTCCACAATCGTACGTTTCTTCCTTTCCACCACACCATTCTGTTTAGGGGCATATGGTGTAGTAGTCTCCCTCTTGATGCCAGCCTCTTTAGAAAAGTCATGAAACTCGTTAGACTCATATTCATTCCCATTATAAGTCCTTAAGATGTTGATCTTATTTTTGGTTTGATTCTCGCTCAGGGCTTTGAAGTGTCAAAACCAAGATAACACTTCATCCTTCTTTTTCAAGAAGTATATCCAAGTCTTTCGAGAATACTCATCTATAAAAGTAAGATAATATAAACATCCTCCCAAGGAGTTCACAGGCATCATACTAGATATGTCTTAGTGAATCAGTTGTAATATATCAGATGTCTTGCTTAGGCTTGAGGGGAATGGTCCCCTTTTGAGCTTCCCTTCGGCACATCTTGGAAATACACTTTCTTTCTCTACTCGGAATTCAGGCATACCTTTTACCATTTGCCTTACATTTGGTAGAGCTTTCTGATGAACGTGGGAATCCTTCGATGCCAAAGTTCAGACTAAATAGATGTGTCACAAGACATTACACCT
This sequence comes from Pinus taeda, assembly GCA_000404065.3. NCBI lineage: Eukaryota > Viridiplantae > Streptophyta > Pinopsida > Pinales > Pinaceae > Pinus > Pinus taeda. Next base: position 120,127 of record APFE030144082.1, on the reverse strand, counting down.
AGCATACTTCCACCGACTTGATATAATGAATCAACTCAAAACCCAAGAGTGAAGGCATATTTAACATTATTTTTCCATACACGTACCTTGTCTTCACTGAAAGTCACCTTATAGCCTTTTTCTTCCATTTCTGAGATGGACACCAAGTTCTTCTTGAGGTCAGGTACATATAATACATCCTGTAAGTGGATCGTATTTCCTTGATTCAATTTAAGAGAGACATTGCCTACACCTTTCATGGGATATTTCATATCATCTCCAAGGACAATTTCCAAGTTAGTTTCCTCCTCTATTAGATTATGGAGAACTTCTTTTTAACCAGTGAAGTGCCTTGATGCACCACTATCAATGAGCCAAACTCCCATTGAGTCTGAAGGAGCAGAGGTAGATAGAGCAGCTTGTAAATAATATTCATCTTGCTTATTTTTAATAATGTTGGATTCATACCTGGAATTTTTAGCCATCTTGAATGGTTGTCCTCATCCTTGATTACTAGCACTCCTTTTACCTTTTCTATTATATTTCTGATTCCTTTGATTGCCATGAGAGGAATTTTCATCATCGTCTCGGTCTGAGATCTTTTTATCAGGGCACTCCTTTGCATAGTGACCTGGTTTATTCCAAATGTAACATCATCCTTTTCTTCCACCCTTAGGTCCAACCTTTCTTTTTGATTTAGTCCCAGAATTATTTCTTTTCTTAGAATGAGAAGAAAGGGCAGCAAGAGGAGCTTTAGGCATGGGCATTTATTGCTCTTCAGCCCTTGTTTCTTCTTGAATGCATCTAGCCATTAATTCCTCGAAACCAGGAATTACATTATTGTTCAGAAGAGTAGTATTGAACACGTACCATTCAAATGGTAATCCTCCAGTAGTTGTGAGTGCCATTTCCCTATCAGTAATAGTCTCCCCAAATATATAGGAGATCGTTCCTGATCTCAGTGATCCTTAAGAAGTATGCTTGCATACTCTCATCTTTGCCCTTCTTAATTTCCTTCAGCTTATTTCTAGGAAATAGAACTTGATTTGCATTATTAACTTTAAATAAACTCATCAGTCTATCGTAGATTTCCTTGGAGGTGTTTAGATTGGAGATGTAGGCCACCAAGCGCTTGTCGATAGAGTTTGGGATGATCTTCTTTGTTTTGACTTCACCAGTTTTCCATTTGTTCCTTACAGCAGTGGGTGAATTTGATGGAGGCTGAACAATATTGCCTCTCACATGGTCCAACACTCCTTGATCTTCTAATGTTAGATCAATAGACATATTCCATTCATGATAGTTAGCTTTCTCACGGACCTTGCCTTCGACAAGGAAAAGTTTTGAGGACCCCATAGTTCTTTTAGGATAGCCTTGCGAATCTTATCTCCGATGATTTCTCTTGCTCTTGCTCAGGCTTTGTCTTCACCTCAGCTCTAATACCATGTTAATTTATGGTATGTTCTATGCTTAGAGCAATTTACTTCTCTTTCTTATTATTATCCACAGATTAGCAATCACATGTGCATAAGTAAAGTGCAAATAGAACATTAAACGATCCACATAAAACAAGCCAAGGAAAGTGACACAAGATGTGGTAGTTAGCCAGTGACAAACCCCAATATAGGGAAACCCTTTGACCAAATATTCTTTTATCTTCAATAATTCAGTAGAGAGAAATAGTACAAAAATTTGATTTATATCAGCAATAGAAAACCATAAGAAGCAATATCAACATTAGCGCCTTCATCATCAAATCTAGGGCAGTTGATATCTCACAAATCGACCATTGGATCGGCTTGATTCCATCACCAAAAAATGCAGCCTTTAGAGGAGAGCCAAATGGACCCTCAACGTAGTTTTGAGGAGGGAGTCTTCTAGTCAATGCTGCTCAAACTTTGGTTCTACAATTATAGCCCTAAATCTGCATCCTTCCTTCCACATGTGTGAGAGAGAGAGTCTCTTTCTACGCAGTAGGAGAAGATCCTCTTTTCTGTGCAAGAGAGAGAGAGAGAGATGTGATGAGTTAAGTGAGTCCAAATGAGGAAAAGTCCTCTTGTATTTATACACATCTGATGATAATTGAATAGATGCAACTATTGGGCTTTTGAGCCTACATCAGTTGTTGGTAGGCTTGATAATTATTCCATCATCAAAATAAATTCATATCTCCATAAATACTTACCGGAATCAGATGATCTTTAGATCAATCCTACACCTCGCAATGAGAGGAATCTAATAAAAATATTATCAACCATGAATAATATGACCCGCATGAAGTTTGGCCCTAGTTTCCAAATTCAACACTTATGAATCTATTCACCTCGCATTTTTGTCTACCCTTTTCATTAATAAATGACATTTGTCCACATGCATCTATAGTAAGAGTTTAAGTGGAAACTGAGCTGAACTGTGTGCATTCCTGTGGGGAGTTACCAACACCACTGAAGAGGTTTAACTGCCATTAAATAATGGAGTGCTCCACTCCCATATGCCAAAAATAATGGAGCACTCCACTCCCATGTTGACAACTTGGATTTTGTTGGATGTGGAAATGGAAATCTATCAATCCATCCACAAGTAATCCTTCATATTACTCCAAGAGATCCATTATAGAACTTAGATTTATCTTTGTGTTTAGTGAAATCGTGGAACTCACATGGAACTAAATTACTATAACTCAGACTCACTATGGCTGTGAGAATGCGTTTGAGGAGTAAATCCATTTGAATATATCCATTGGAATGTTCCCCAATCTTGGAATTTTAGGTAGGGTTTGTGCATTTGCTTTGATTTAGTGAGTGTTTTACATAATTTTATAGAATTTTCCATGGATAATCTATTATACAAGGGGGAAACACTCAAGATTCCTCAATAATTTAATATATTAGAGTGTCCTTGGTTTAAGATAGGCATGGTAATATTGATCCATTCGTGTGTCCTTGTAGGGGGAGCTACATAAGTCAATAATTGAATGAAAGGTTGATTATCTTGAAATTTGTGTTTTGGTCGAATTTATTTTTTGAAGTTTTGTGATTTATACTATTTAGTGCATTTATGTAGTGGTGAGGATCCATGTGAAAAAATAGCAAGAATAATGAAAAGGTTTTAAGATTATTGGTCATATCTTTAGCCATAAACATGTACATTTGTGGAAGATCAACCAAGTCCTTGACTGTTGGGCATTCCTTTTTAAAAAGTAATGATCTACTGTAAGACTCTCAAAGAAAATGAAGATTCCCAGAAGAAGTTCTCGTTCGAGGAAAATGCAAAGAAATTGAATTATTTAAGTAATCTTTTGGGCATTGCATTTTGACGGAGACCGCTCGAATATTGGAAATAAAATGATCAACTACTTCATATAAAAGTATCATTTACTATGTATATTTGTATGTAGGGGGTTATATAGTACTATATTTAAGGGATTTATAGTTTTTTGTGAAAAACATGAATATCTCTGTCAGCAAGGGATTATGTAGCAAAATATTCAGGGATTTTAGATTTTTCTTAACAATGCAACAAGAAAATTGTTCAGAGAGAAAAAGTGAAGCCAAAAAGTTTAATCCACTCATTAAAGTGACTTCATTGTGGCCTTTTTGGATGGAACAAGATTATTTAGAAAATAATTAGGGAATTCATAGTTTTATAAAAAAAAAAGGTTAAGAAGTTGGTTTGAGGAGAAAAATCATGGAAAAGAAAGTAGAGTGCTTTCATCAAAGTGGCTTCCTTGAATATTATTTTGATGGAAAATATCCTGTAAAAGTAATTTCTAAATAAATAAAAAAGCTTCTTAGATTAGTTAACTTTCTTGGACTTCTTAACTGCCACTAACAATTTCCAGAAACAACAAATATAGATAATTTCATAAATGAGATAATCAACAATAATTTCTAGAAATAACAAATATGGGTAATTTCATAAATCAGATAATAAAAAATAATAGAGAATATAAATGAAATAAGAATACAATATACATTTTGAATGTCATTATACTAGACATAAGAAATAAATGATTGAATTCCCTTAATGAAATAAATTAGATTGCCTAAAATGAGGCAAAAGTAACATGTAGTTGTTGTTTATAAATTGTCCATTTTAGATTCTTCACAATGGTTTTAAAAATTTCATTGGTAAAACTACTTCGCAAATCAACATATTTGGGTTGGACGAGGAGGCTAAGAAAGCTAACACAATTCCTCTAACGATGACGAGGTGCAACCAACCCGAGCACCAACCAACCAAAATTCATGCAAAAATCCTGCAAAAACTCCTCTAGTGCCAACCAAGCCTGTAAAAAAGCCAACAAAAAATTAAAAAACCCACTGAAAACCATAAAAAATCTACAATAAATAACAAATCATGCACATACATTTACATATGTCGTCATTTCTTCCGGTGCATGGACGAGCCAACCAAAATAGCAGCGACACAATAACAATAACACACTAACAACATAAAAAATTGTGCAATGGCATCAGTGCCCTCATATACATAGACATTTTTTCGGTCGAGAAACCAGTTCGACTGAATCTATAGTTCAACTGAAATTAATACTTGGTTGAACTATTTTATTGCTGATTTTTTCACCTATAGCAAAAAATCCATTTAATGGTTGGCGTTAATATGAACGACTAATTGTTCGATCAAACATTAGTTTAATAGTTCGGTCGAATAAATATAGAAAATTCAACCGAAGAAAATTTTGGTTTGGCCAAAAAAATTGAGATTGTGAACTTTTCAGCGGAATTTCCCACAAAAGTATAACCCATGTTCACGTTTTCACCCTTTCGTGGAAGCATTACCCTTGTACAACATTTGTATGCTCATTTCATTATAGAAGTTGAGTAACATAGAAGCTACCACAAGTATTTTTTTATTGCAGGTAATCTCTATGTCTTCAATTCAATTTTTTCACTAAGCCATAGTTACCGACTGCTCAACAATTGGAAAAACCCTAGAGGCTAAGAAAGTCACACCAACAACTAGAGATGTATCAAGATTTTTTGAAAGGATTAGAAGTGAAGAGGAAAAAGGATTCCTTTACATTGATATGAATAAAATAATCTATAGATGAGAGCATTGTTCCTGTAATTTGAGATGCCAAGACAACCAAGGAGGCTTCAGATACCGTTGAAAGGAGTTTTGGTGTAAAGGGGAGTAACATAGTTGAAGATGAAGATATTGGTGAATCCCACTACACTCAACCATAAGTGAATGATGAGTGTGAAAAATTTATAGAAGGAATAGAGAAGGAGGATGTAGATTCTCATGATTCCCATTGTGCATAGACACAAGTGAAAGAAGATTTGGTAAATTAAGTAAAATATCTTGCTGATGACAATGAAGATTCCATTGGAGTAGTCAATATTATGGGGCATCCAACAATTCAATTTTCTAATGTTAAATTTGACGAATAATTGTTGCCTAATGATGAATGGTTTCAGATGATGCAAAAAAAACATCATATCGACATGATTCTAATCAATGAGAGAAGCCCACTTGACTATAAAAAACAAGTGGAGGACAACCTATTTGCAACAACGTAGTTTATTAAAAAAGTCAAAGAGACAAAAGAAGAAGTAGAGAAGGAAGTGTGACAGGAGAAATATTTCATTGCAGAGCATAAGGAAGAGAACCAATGTGGTTTTGCAGATATTTTTAAACTTACCATTGATTTCCAATGTGCAAGTAAACAAGACGATTATGAAGAACATTTAAGTTTCCTTGAAGCATGGATTGAAACACAATGACTTGTTGAGGTTTTCGTAGAACATGCAAAAATGAAGTTGAAGTGTTGACAGTGCTAGACCCACAAAAATTTAGGGGATCTTCCCAACATGTAGTCCCAACTAGACCTCACACCATTTTGAGTAGGATTCCTAGCAGTGGGTGGTAATATTATGACTTGATTGTGAAATCACACAAAGTGAAGTATGGTAACTTTGGGTGAGAGAAAGTGTGTAACCCTATGGAAAGCTAAGTGTGATGTGTGAATGTTCCAACACATGAAGGGAAAAGGAAGTGTGCCCCTTGGAAGCCTGCAATGGTACACAAGTTGAAAGGAACACATGAGCAGAATGACATCACAAGCTAAGATACAAAATAATCCACAAATTAAAGTTATGAATTAAAACAACACACATTCAACAAGATTCATACAAATGAAAATGAAACAGTTCATAAGCATAAGCGTAAGTTAAATAACATATATTTCAAAATACAACAAGAATAGTCCTACCATATTCAAACAATATGCATGAAAGCGTGTTGGCTTTGATTTTATTATAAGTGAAAGTTCCATTCATACATACACCATTGGTGGACCACTAGCCCTAATAGTGGAACATTAAAGTCAAGAACACTTACTCCTCCAAAGAATTATACTTGCTTTACACTACGGAGAGGACAAGGCTCTTCACAATACTCCCAAGATCCTTCTTATCCTAAGCCCAAACAAAGTATTGGCTCCCAAAAGCCATTTAAATGAGTTATGAGGTTCTATTTATAACAAGAGGGGTGAGTTTTGAACTCTCCTTTGTGACCTTTGGACTACCCTCATGAATCTTCAACTTCTTTACAAAATCACTCATTACATTACCTCATGACTCTTGATATTCCAATATTGACACTTGAAATTTCACTTACAAAATAATTACAAATAATATTACATTTTAAATTTGTACCCATATAAGACAAAATAAGGTAAAGAAAGCATGACAGCCTAACAAGTCACAACACTATGACGCTTGATTTTTGGAGAACTCTAGCTTAGCAACCTCTGCTTACTACTTCTCAGTCACATATTGGTGCCAAGCTTGGTACTATGTGATGATGTCCCCAAACTACATGATGGTGTTTGGATGGAAATGAACTCTACACTCCATGGAATATAGGTACAATGTCTTGGAACTAGTTTCAAGTTTGTTCTAAAGCATGAGAAATATTTTTATGATTTGGACAGGATCGCCGATGTAATTTTTCATGTTTTGTTTGTTCAGCTATGAATACTCGTTGTTGGCAATCTATCTCAACTACTTCAAGTAATCTAGAATCTCCTTCCAGACTTGGTTCCTGGGTTTGGACTTGGTGAGTGAACCGACTTATGGGATCTTGTTTGCTTTCACCAAGACGTCTAAAATACTAAACCACCGTACATATGAGGCCTGAATGCTACCAATAAATAAGGTGAGTTTCTTGTTGTTCTGAATCAATATTCAAAATTTCACTTTCTCCAACTCTGCCCATGGATTCATTTTCTTGACTAAGTCAAGTAGTGCCCCTTTGTATCGCATTGTCCACTCGTACACATAAGTAATAGAAAATTCTATGTTATTGATAGTTTTAACAAACTCTTTTCTCTACTGTTGTGGACCATGTAAAAGGAAAAATGTTTTATGTAAGGTCACAAACCCCTCATAGAACTTCACATGGTTTCTCCAAGTATTGATAATTCAACAAGTATCGCTCCCCTCATCTCTTCCAAGTAAACTTGTGCAGAAACTACACTCTATGCTGCTGCATGGAGTTGTTCTGTCTCTTGCCTAGAAGCCTGCAAGTTCTATGCCAGTTACTCATTCTTGGTCTTCAAATACTGAATGTTCGATCTTTTTTCTTCTGCAAAGGCCAAGTTTGCTTCAAAAATTACATTTGTATGCTTCTTGGTGCCGACCATTCATGCTCATCCATAAAATTATTTCTCTATGATTATACAATACTATTCCAGAAATCATCAAATAATATATTTCACACATTTGTCGCCGAATCATCATCCAAGGGGACAACGTCCCCTTCCTCACTCGGCATTGGCTATGTTGCTAGAGGTGGTAGAGACTTAATTGTGACTTGTGGTGCAATTGACATCAACTCAACATCTTCATTTTGCGGCTCATGTTCTAACCCCGTGTCCAATACTTCAATCAAGTTGTCAATCTACTGAGGAAGCTCCCGATCCTACATTTTTTCACCTTCCTCCTCTATTTTTGGTTGGTTTTGTTCCTGCTCTTCAACTTGTATTGAATTTTTTTCTTATGTCATTGGTGTTTGCCTTTTTTCTTCTTCCTACTTCCTCTTCTCTTCTCATTCTCTCCTCCTCAACTCCTATTCTTCCTTCACTTTCTATGCTATATCCTACAAGTTCAGTTCAACTTCTTGCAAAATCTTCTTGTCTCTCTTCCTACACTCTTCTCTCTGTATGATCTTCTTCCTCTTTGGTTCTACTGCTAGATATTTTTCATGATAATAATATCTTCTTTCGTCTTGCAACTTTGTTCTCCTTTTGGACTATCAATAATCTTCCTCTTTCACTTGTCACGCATAGGATTGTTACATTTTATTGTTCTTTCTTTTGGAATTGATATCATCTATGCAGAAACCTATGAAGTCACTACTAAGATGACTGAATAATGGAGTTTGGAGGAATTATAGCAATTCCTCCATGGATACTCCTCTTACAAATGGAATTCCTTGTTGATCCATGAAAAGTAAATTCTTGCATAGTGGTCTTTACAAATAGCACATGGATCATACAAATTAAAGTCTTGAGTACCGAATGCAAATTTGACTATTTAATTTCTCTTGGCATCTGCATCTTTCAATTTATTTATATCATATAATCCAATTTTCAAAGGAAGAGCAAGCTATGGAACTTTCTTGTTCTTGTGAAAATATATTGACAACCCTATGGCAATATGATATGACACTTCTTGCATGAAAAGATTGTTGGTGGCATACCTCGGTAAAATTGGCCAAGGCTTCTCTGCACCGAACACTCTAAGGAAGGTACCAGTTGGTGAGGTATTCAAATTTGCAATGTATTCTATTACATCCATTGCTCCTCATGATATGCAAGATGGATCTTCTTCAAGGATGAGTTTATAAAGTGGGATGATGAAGTGGTTAGTTAGTTGTGCCATTACTCCTTGATTGTTGCAATCCAAAAGGAACTTGCAATAGATATGCATAGTAGATTATCATGGTGTCCATGTCCAGTTCAAGCCAAGGAACTGTTGTTTTGCATAGATCTCATCTAGTAAATATGTAGACATATAGAACCTTTCTTTCTTACCATCAGGAGGACTCTGAGCTTATGCTACATGGGCCCTCAACTGTCGAGACAAAAAATTTAACCAGCTGATTGACTTCCCCTCATTCATAACTTGGTCCAATAAGACTTCCCACACTTCAGGAAAGGTTTCTGTTCTCTTGCGACCATGGATCCTACAAGCTAAGATAACCAAGAGCTGGTAGGCCTTCCCGAGGGACTTTGTCTTATATACATGGGAGGGTGTCTGTCGAAACTTTGATGGCCCTTTCACCCAGCATTTGAGATTGTGTCGCGTATTTACATAGTTGTGGGTGACATAGAAAAGTGAGTCCATGAGCTTCACTAGCTCGGGCAAGTGATACATGTGTTGATAATCTTCTTCTCGAAAGGTAGCAAGATTTTTTCCACTAACACTGCTCAATGTCATAGGATTCTCATTAATGTATGCGATGATCTAGCTGATGACATTTGCACATGGGAAGGATGAATATCTACATGCAACCTTGTGTAGTCCTCATTGCTAGATACTGAGATAAACCTATTATTCCTCAAATTTTGCCACAAATTCCTTTGTAAAAGAATCTTTAACTTGTTGCCATGTCAGTGATGATCTATTTTTATATAAACAACTAAGTGTCTTCATAAACTAGCTAGTCTACTCATGTTTTCTCAAATCCTTCCCCAGTACTTCTTTCAGTGGTCTCTTTTGAAGCATATCTCTTTGATGCCATGGTAACAATTACTACTAGAGAGGTGCATAATGAGTGTTGTAAATGTGGGACAAAAAATATAGTCATGGCAAGAAAACATCAGTCTTTAGAAAATGTACTTTCAAGGCATGATCAAGAAGAAACACACATATGATGGGAAGGATTGCACAATTTTCATTAGAAAGAAGGACTAGCTAGCCGATGGTAACTGTACACTCCACAGTCCCAGTAGGAAAGGATGAACCTTGAGGCTTGGGACTATGTAATGCAAAATCCCAGTCAGGGCAGAGACTCGGAGAGACTGCACATTATGCAGTCTGAGTGGCCGAGGTGACAAGACAACTCCTAGAACTACATAGTGCATAGTTGGAACTAGTCTATAGTGCACACTGTGCAGTTTTGGAGGCCAAGGTTGTGGCTTGAGCCTTAGGATTACATAATGCCCAACTAACCAAGGAAATATCTGGCCAAGGAGAGTGCAAAAATTCCTGGTGGAAGTACGGGAAAGGAGTAGAAGTGAGTGGTGATGTGAACTTTACTGAAAAGCTAACTAAGTATGAATAAATTAATGTATATAAAGTGTAGCAACTAATCAAATGAAAGGAAAAACAAGTATGTGAGGAGAGTCACTACAACAACAACCATCTGTGAAAAGACAATAAAACCAATGCGACACTTGTGAAAGGAAAAGGAAAACTTAAAAAAACGCTTCTAGAAGTTAAAAGAAGTTTCAATGCCACCAATTAAGAAGATAAATAAGTAAAACAACACTCACACAAGCGAAATGACAAAAAGCGACAAAAATGAAACTCGCCCAAAAAAGCAACAACGACTGCACTAAAGGTTCCTTGATATCCTTAGGAATGATAGATCTCCAATATTGAATGTGAAAATGATCTCTAGAGGCATCGATTAAATATATTTGAGTGAATTAGGGTTTATGATGCGCATGCCTAAGATCAAGGAAAAAGTGACACTTGGCGGAAGTTTCCAAAAATAGTGAAAGTGCTTCCTTCACGATACTAAAAATAGATCCCTATTTTTTTGGGATGATTTTTTATTTTTAAGTATTTTTCTTTTCTTTTTTCCTTTTCCGGGGGAACTTGCCATACACACTCGAAGGAAGGACTATGTAGTTATGGAGAAATGGGAAACTTTTCGGCTCAATGCACTACACAATTTTCTGAGTGAAGGACTGCACAGTTTCTGGGCTCAGAGCTAGGGTGCCTCCCATTACTATGAATTTTCTAATCCCAAGGTTGAATTCTAGTCTAAACTATGCAATTCCTATCATCAAGGCTAATCGCCCTCAAGGATTACATAGTTTCTAGAGGCAAGGCCAGAATTTATTTTTGACCAAGTTGGGAGATTATCTTGTGAGTGAAAAATATCAGACAAGTGTAAACCAATCACAAATGAAAAATATAAGTCTTAGTCAAAGCATGAATACCTAGATCAGTGCAATATGAGCTCCTTTGGATAGGAAGGAAGGCTCCAAAATCAAATCATATGAAAAATTTTGGAGGGTGGTTGCAGACGCTACAACAATAGACAACATGCATGATGAACAAATCAATGAAATTATCAAGCATTAGATTTTTGAAAAGATAAAATTTTATGCTCATCTTATGTTGTAGTAGATTGATGATGAAAAACAGAGCACAAAAGGTGACATGTGGCAACAGTCCACATACAAGTCATTTTTTGAAGAAGTCCAACACATGGACCAGTGGAAGACCTACACCAAGAAGTGAAGAAGCTAGGGATTGAAGGATACAACAACAAGAAAAAATTAAAACAATTTAGAGGCTACAGGATCTGGTAGAAGAGAATAAGAAACACAAATCTAGTTGAAGTCATTTTTTTTAATTGTAATCCTAGTTGAGACATAGAACAAGAGGAATCCTAATTGATTTTTATGTGGTTAAAATTAAGGGGGGCTATTGGAGAATCTAATTTCAACCACCTATTGGGTATCACATCTATCCATCCATGTGTCCTGTTTTAGTTTTAGTTAGTGCAATTTACTTTAGTCCCACTGCTGTCATTTATTGTTGATGTCTCCAATGTAATCTTATTTCATTGATTCATAATATTGAGAAGAGTAATCATGTACTCCACATTTATAGCAACACAGGTTAGTAAAGAAGATGAAGAGATAGAGGTAGAAGGAAAAGCAAAGAAGGAAGCATAACATGATAAAGTTCTCATTGTAGAGTAGAAGGAATAAAACCAATGTGGTTCTCTATATGTTTTTACATTTACTAGTGATTTCTAATGTGCAGTTAAACAAGAAAATTATGAAAAAGAGCTAAATTTCCTTGAAACATGGCCTCTAACAACATGCCTTGATAATGATTGCATAGAAGCTACATAAATGAATGTTGAGGACAATTTGGATGATGAAAACATCAATGAAAGTTTTAGGTATTGGAGTTTTGAAGAAATGAAATCTAATGTTGCAATAAATTTATGTTCAAAAGGACGATGATTAAGATCACACTACAAAACATGACATGTGGTAGTGGTCCACATAAAAGCCGATTTTTTAATAAGTCCAGGACATGATTAGATAGCCTGGAAAAATAGAATACATGTGCCCACAAATGAAGAAATTGAAATTTGAAGTCTACAATGAAAATAAAATTTGGAAACAATTTAGAGGCTACAGGATCTACAAAATAATAAGAAGAGAAGGAAATTCAAATGATATAAAAAAAAAAATTAAACTGTAAGCCTAACTAAGACATAAACAAGTACGCATCTTAGTTTAAATATTTTTGTGGTTGAAATTAAGGGGAGGGTTGGAGAACCTAATTCTAACTACCTCCTAGTTGTGACATCTGTCCATAATGATGTCCTAGTTCAATTTCAATGAGTCCATTTTAGTTTAATCTCACTGAAGTTATTTATCGCTGATGTCTCCAATGTAATCTTATTTAACTGATTCATAATATTGAGAAGACTAATCTATTCTTCACATTTTTTTCTTCATTATTTATCATGGTATTAGAGCCTGGTTTGCTTAAGACTCCTTGAGAGCAACAAATATCAGGAAACCAGTGAGGGCCAAGAAGCAAGGACTCTAGAAAGAGCAGCGTGTCATCAGAGGTTGTGAACATAGAGAATGAGGGAAGGTGGAAGAATTAAAATCCAAGTCGTGGAGAAGATACTCGTGAACAAGTTGGAGAAGGGTGGAAATTAAGAAAATAAATTAACATGACCAATGCACTTGATCTCTCTGCTCGATTGTGTCAATCAAGGCGTACTTACGAAATAATAAGAAAAAGTCGATGAACGTAGCCTTCCTCTCTTGAGAGATGTGTTGACAACATAACCTCAAAAGGAGCGGACTGGAGCACAATTTAATAGGCATGACATCAAAATTCAATTAAAGGATGGGTCAACATCAAATCTGGAGTCAAAATTCAAATTGGGGTATCATCCAGGGGTGGAATTTGACGCGCAAGTTGCCCATCATGGGGTGATTTTCCCATCAAATATTGTTTAAAAAATTACAAAACTATCAAGATTCTGGCCTGGAACTATGAAAACATGTGACAAACTATGAAAACAGGGAAATTTAATGAGCATGTGTCTTTTGAAATTCCAATCGTGGTATCATCCATGCATTGTTTTTTTCTAACTGCATAGTGAATCAGTAACTGCCAATCCTAATCCATAGGAAACCCAGGAAGTATCATCCATGCATTATTAAAAAAGATTTTTTTCTTTTTGGGTTTAAAAGGGTATCCCCTCCATCCTTGTTGTGTGGAATTCTAATGAAGATAGCAAGTTTTTTTAAAAGGGGAACATGACTGACAAAACTCATGAGATCACGTCACAGGAAATTCGTGGTATCTCATTTTGCCAGCACAAAAAATTCAAAATTCAATATGAATTTCTTTACATTAAAAGTTTGATTTTTAAAAATCTATTTCAAAAAGCATATGCATATATTTTTTTTAAAAAGGATTATGATTGATAAGAAGAGCTTCAGCGTAAATCACATGAAAAAGACTTTTGTCGACGCGTTTCGAACCAACTAGTGTGGTTCATCGTCATGACAAGTTGAAGAATCATATATGGCATAGCATGTTAAATAGACTGTGCAGAAACTCCCGCGTGAAATCGTTTTGAAGGGCATATGAAGTGTTCTTGAGTTCGAAAGATATTTTTTGAAAAAAGGCTTATGTACTTTTTTTTCAAAGGGTGCACGTAATTCTTCAAAATAGCATCATATTGTTTATAAAAAAAAAACATTAAAAAAGCTATTTTAAAGCGATGTTGTGAACAAAAAAAAACATGGTTTATATTTGAAAGATCCTTTTATCTAAACGGAAGGGCTTCGTTCGATTTTTTTTTTATTTTTTATTTTTTTTTAAAAAGACATTTGTGAAATATTTCGTGAAAGCATTACTCTAGTATAGAATTTGTGAACTCATTCCACGGTAGAAGATGGGTAGCATAGATGTCACTAGGAAGGTATTTTTTAATGAAGGCCATCACTATGTTTGTAAGTTAATTTTTTTCTTGAGCCACAGCCAGAGAGTGCTTAATAAGTAGAGAAAGCCAAGAGGCTAAGAAATTCGTACCAACAATCAGAGATGTATCAAGTTTTTTTGAAAGAAATGCAAGTGAAGAGGGAAAATGATGCCTTTGCAAATGAATTTGTAGATGAGAGCATTCTTTCCCTAATTTTATATGCCAAGACAACCTATGAGGCTTGGGCTGCCCTTAAAAGAAGTTTTGGTGTAAGGGGGAGTAATTTAGTTGAAGATGAAGAGATTAGTGATTCCCACTATGCTCAGCCACAAGTGGATGATGATTGTGAAAATTTTTCAGAAGCAATAAAGATGAAGCATGTATATGCTCATGATTCCCACTATGCACAAAAACAAGTTGACAGAGATTTGGTGAATCCATCAACAAAACTTTCATAAGACAGTGAAGCTACCACTGGAGCAGTGAACGTTATGGTGAATCCAAAAAATCAATTTGTTGATGTTAAATTTGATGAATACTTTTTTTCCTAATGATCAATGGCTGCAAATGATGCAACAAAAACATCAAATTGACATGATGTTACTCAGTAAGAGAAGCCCACTTTGAAAACCGAGTGGAAGAGAACCTGTTTGCAACAACACATGTTACTAAAGAAGTCGAAGGGACTGCAGCATAAGCAAAGAAGGAAGCGCATCAAGAGAAAGATTTCATTGCAGAGTAGAAGGAACAAAACAAATGTGGTTATGCAGATATTTTTAAACTTACCATTGATTTCAAATGTGCAGGTAAATAGGAAGATTATGAAAAATAGTTAAATTTCCTTGAAGCATGGCTTGCAACACCATGCCTTTATAAGGTTTGCATAAAAGCAGGAGAAACGAATGCTTAAGACAACATACATGATGAACACATCAATTAAATTCTCAGTTATTAGATTTTTGAAAAGATTCTTTTTTCTCATCTTATGTTGTAGCAGATTCATGAAGAAAAACGCACTACAAAAGATGACATGTGGTAGTAGTCCACATAGAAGTTGTTTTTTAAAGAAGTTGAGGACATGCTTACACAACTTGGAACAATGGAATACATGTATTAGAAAATGAAGAAACTAAGGTTTGAAGGATACAACAAAAAGAAACAACTGAAACAATTTAGAGGCTATAGGATCTGGTAGAAAAGAAGAAGAAAATTAAACCTAGTTGAAATCGAATTTTTAAATTGTAATTCTAGTCGAGACATAAACCAACAAGAATCCTAATTGAATTTTTATGTTGTTGAAATTGAGAGGGAGTGTTTGAGGATTTAATTCCAACCACCTGCTAGGCATCATATTTGTCCATCTAGGTGTCATATCTTAGTTTCAATTAGTCCATTTTAGTTGAGTCTCATTGCAATAATTTATTGTTGATGTCTTCAATGTAATCTTATTTAACTCATTCGTAATATTGAGAAGAGTAATCCTCTCTTCCACGTTTACAACAACACATGTTAGAAAAGAATTTGAAGAGACAAAGACAAAAGCAGAAGCAGAGTAATCCTCTCTTCCACGTTTACAACAACACATGTTAGAAAAGAATTTGAAGAGACAGACAAAAGCAGAAGCAGAGAATGGAAAAAGGAGAAAGCTTTCATTGTAGAGTAGAAGAAACATAACCAATGTGGTTCTATAGATATTTTTACACTTACCATTGACTTCCAATGTGCACCTAAACAAAACGATTACAAAAAAGAGTTAAATTTCCTTGAGTCGTGGCTTGCAACACCATGCCTTGGTAAAGACTAGTCTTCATAGAAGCTGCAAAAATGAGTGTTGAAGACAACTTGGATGATGAAAGCATCAATGAAAATTTTAGGTGTTGGAGTGTTGAAGAAATAAAATTTTATTCTCATCTAATGTTGCAACAAATTGCTGTTCAAAACACCAATCATGAAGATCACACTACAAAAGATGACATGTGGCAGCAGTCCACATACAAGTCGATTTTTGAAGAAGTTGAGGACATGCTTAGACAACCTGGAACAATGGGAATACCTGCACCAACAAATGAAGAAGCTCAAGTTTGAAGCATACAACAAAAAGAAAACGCTGAAACAATTTAGAGACTACAATATCTCGAAGAAGGGAAGAAGAAAAGGAAATCCAAATGAAATCAAATTATTGAAATTGTAAGCCTAGCTAAGAGATAGATGAGCAAGCATCTTAGTTTAAATATTTTTGTGGTTGAAATTAAGGGGGGAGTGTTGGAGAATCTTATTCTAACCACCTGGTAGGTATCACAACTGTCCATCCAAGTGGCCTAGCTCAGGTTCAATTAGTCCAGTTTATTTCAGTCTCACTGCAGTCATTTATTGTTGATGTCTCCAATATAATTTTATTTCACTCATTCATAATATTGATAAGAGAAATCTCTACTCAACAATTTTTTTCTTCGTTTTTTATCATAAAAGTCCGTGAGCTGTAAATCAAAATTAGGAAGTAGCATGAAAGGAAATTGTAAAACTTAGAAGAATGAATGCAAAATAGTGTAACTTATTCTACAATAGTAGAAGTGCCATATATTTGGGTATAAATCAAGCTTACTATAGTATGACTAAGCTTAATTGTTATCAACTCTCATCTCTTTTCGTAAGGCACATTATTGATATAGGTGGTCTAAATGGGTATAAATCAAGCTTACTATAATATTACTAAGAATATTGTTATAGAATCCCACTTTATAAAGCAATGGTGTAAATGTAAAAAATGTCTACCCTCACGAAATTAGGCAAACATATTTAGAAAAGAAAATGCTGTGTCTCTCTTCTCTCCTTCCATAAAAAGTTTGATGAAAAAGGACTTTGACCACGTACTAAAAAATGTTATAAAAGTGAAGATTGTTAAAATATAATAATATTTTTGTTAAAAAAATTGTAAAAACAAAATTTAAATATTGCAACTCCAACCAATAAAATCTTTTTACCTGCCCACGAATGTTTCTTTCACCAATTGTAAAACCTTGTATGCTGTTATGAAATTATATCATAAAAAGAATTAGAATTTCTGGCACACTATAAAAGGAATCAGAATTTCCGGCACGAAAGGGAAAATTTCACAGGAAGCTACCTGCATATTTCTTGGGGAAGGAAAAATATATAAAGACAATATGCATCTTTTCCTTAGCAAACAAGCAAACACGGAATTATGAGAAAACCTGAAAAATTTATAAAGAAAGAGTCCAACACAACTAAATTCCAAACTGTTAGAAATCTATAAAGGAACATATCTACATTGCATTGAACCCTAAAACCGCCATGACCATCTAGAAAGGAACATATGTATATTGCATTGAATCCTAAACCCGCCACGACCTAGTGCCTTTACATGGGATATTATAGAAAGAATTCATCAATATTTTTATATCCCTAATTAACCGCCATGACCATCTAGAAAGGAACATATGTACATTGCATTGAATCCTAAACCCGCCATGACCTAGTGCCTTTACATGGGATATTCTAGAAAGAATTCATCAAGATTTTTATATCCCTAATTAGCTATATTGCTGTTCTCTGAACTTGTCTAGCGCCAATCTTCACATCCCTCTGATTACCATCTTCTGCTCTCTCTATAATAAAGGGTGCAGTGATCTCTGTCACTTTAAACTTGGCATATATATCACTTCTATAGAATTCCCTTGTTCTCAACATAAGAAGGAACGAAAGAAGAGCTCCAAAAGCGGTGACGACGGTCAAAATGATAAACGAAAGGCGAAAACATTTATTCCCAATGCAAGTAAGCGCTTTCACATGACTAGACGAACATGAAGTCCCGAGAGCAATACACTGCTTTGTTGTCTCTCGGTCGTAGAGGTGTCCCACAACTCTCACAGACAGAAGATAACTTCCCACAGGGCTTGCAACCGTCCCGACATTGTAAAGAGTACCATAATACTTGAGACCAAACAACTCTGAGAGGACAGCGTATATTACAGGCCATTGAGCTCCAAAACACAGTCCAATTATAATAGATGCTACATAGAGTGAACCAGGAAGATTAAAGGCTATCAAAATATACCCAATGCAAGAAATAAGCATTGTTATGGACAATACCAGGGGCCTGGGAAATTGATACTTCTGGAGAAGGATTTCTGATGAAAAACCAGCGGCTACACGGCCTATAAAATTCCATATGCTAAGAAGCGCAACAAAGGTACTTATATTCGTGTTATTATATCCAAAAGCTTTTCCAATCTGACCCATATTCTCAACGGCGCTACCAGCTGATCCAAGCCCACAAACAGCGGATAAAAATAGAAGTAGCATATCCATGCTTACTAGAGCTTGAATAATTGTGTAGTCTTCTCCCCTGTTTGGACTTTTGAAGAATTTCGCAATACGGGATAAACTAGAAGCTTTCACCCTCCCTGTATTTCTATGACTCCCATTATACTCCATGCCGCTCATTGATTTTCCTTCATTGATCTCTGGGTAATGTTGGGGGTCGTTCTTCTCCTCATTTTCTTTTGTAATCACAGTGACCATTTTGGCATGATCTGCAGCGTCACTTTTTTCCGCTGAGGTTGAGCTTGAGCTTGAGGTGGAAAGCTGTTGTTGCTTCTTTTTGTCCATCTCTACCTTAGCAATGACCACAAGGTTAAGCGAAAGGAAAACCACGATAACTGCAACAACAACTCTGTACCCTGCAATGGGGAAATTCTTTGACACATTCTGGACTATGATGAGAACCATAAGAAAGCCAGCTAATGCTAGACCTATGTAGAGAAAATCGTAGAATGGCTTCATTTCGTTTTTTTCTGTGTTCTCTTTTGTACGACGAATTATAAACATGACAATCAGAGAAACAGCACTGGGCAAGTAGCCAAGAAGCAGAATCATATCAGCAGCTCCATCTTCACTATTCCCATAAATTGCATAATAAACCTGAGTGAACATTGCCCCACTCAAACCTAGAAATCCTTTCAGAATCCCCAGCACAACTCCTCGGCTCTGAGGGAAATTCTTGACACAGGTAACAAGAGACCCTGTGTTTGCAAATGTCTGAGAACTAGCGCCGACGATCATGTATACACACATCAGCCAGAACTTCGGCTTGGCAATTCGTCTTGTGACAGCCAACCATACAAATGTATACCCAGTGACATTCATGACAGCTCCAATTCCAAGAACAACCCATGGAGGGGTGACTTCATAGATGAGGCCAGAAATAATCCCAAAATTACCACCTAGATCCCTGAAGAATGCCAAGGTAGTCAGTGTGGTCTGATCATAGTCCAGGGCAGTTTTTATTTTTTGTGAGAAGAGCCCAAATATGTAACCGCCACCAGCACATGACATGATAATAAAAGACACAAATAGTACAAACCATCTTCCCATGACCACTCTTTTGGCCAAATCAAACACCTCGCTACCCTCCATCATATTCACCAGAGCAACAAAGAGGAACCGCTAAAATTTCTTTTGGATCAAATGCCTCAACGGACTTTTAATCCCATAACAAGCAACAAAAAAGCTCCAAGAATCGAATATCTATAACTGGACAACTAAACTGAATCTCCGCACCTGATTAAATAATATATTGAGCATTTTAATTCGTGAAGAGCAAGATACATCGAAACGGTGATGTAAATTCATGTACCTCTGAAAAAAAGATGTACATTCATGTATCGCAACTTATAGATATCCAAGTGATTCGAAACCTCATCCAAAGAAAACAAAGTCTAAATATCCTAAAACGTGTATGGCGTTCCTTACTTCGGGGCCAAGGACTTAGGGTTGGTTCTAGGTCTTTCAGATCGCGTCGAAAGCATCTTGGAACTGGGATTTCTTCACAAGAGAAGCCTATGGATTCGGCAGGACATGTTATGATTACCAGCATGATCTTCAATCCCGCTTAAAATGCAAGTCAGAGTTACAATTTGAAAGTATGCAAGACTTTTGAAGCGGCCGAATTTGTTAGAATTTCGTTGTTAATTATTGTTATTATTCATGTTACCTTTTTAATGTAAATTCACTCATCACACTACACTGTTTGAAATATTCTATTTGTAATAAGTAGGTTTGTAAATGCTCGTAGGAGAAGGGCACTTAATCATCCAAAAACACACTTATATTGAATTTACACAAGATCATTTCATGAAATTATGTTAAAAGAAATATTCAGTCTTTGTAAAAAAAATAAAAACACAGTTTGCAAAATTTAATAAATATGGAAGGTGAGGGTTTATATTAAAAAATTAGGTAAAAGCATGTTAATGTGTGGCAAAAGCAAAAAAGTACTTAAATGAAAAAAGTTAAAAGAAAAATGAATATAGAAATATCAATTAAATGAGTTGAATTTCATGTCTGTTAATTATAAAAAATAAATGCTAAATTTGTAACAAAGCTAACTAATAATAAATTTTGGTAAAAGCTATAGTGAACGTATTTAATGGGTTCAGAAAATATAAATAATGTTATAAAAAGTAAATGCTAAATTTGTAAATAAATCAACTGATAATAAATATTAGTAAAAACTATGGTTAATCAGTTACAAAATACAAATAATTGATTTAAATATGCAAGTCTAAATATGTAAAGTTTAATGGAATGATAAA